>JARJPP010000129.1:0-62588 GCA_030782485.1 Beauveria brongniartii
TAACTATCTATTAATCTCTAATTATAATAATTAATAGGTAATCTATTAATTACTCTTAACGTAGTCATATAACCACATATTCCTTTCTTTATATTCTACCTATAGCTAACCCCGCTATAGTATATGCCTACCTTATATAAGAGTATTTATAATATAGAGCTTAGAAATAGACTTATATTAAATAAGATATAATAGCTCTAGTATATTAGCGTTTTATAGCTAAGATTCCTAAGTAAACTTTAATAATAATAACTCTATAATCGTAGCGTAATAGAATAGGTAAGAATTTTACTAGAGTGACGTATTACTTAATAAGAAGATGTAATTAACTAAGCCGTTAATATAGCACTGACTTTTACATATTAGTGCGCCGATAACATTAGCACTATAACTACTACTTAATAGATTACTATTTTATAACTCACATTAATATGGTACGCTAGACTTTTCTTTTCTAAGGTCATTTTAATCAAATATAACGCTAATTACTTTAAGAAATAGTCTTTCCTTAAGCTATTAGGGCAGCCTCTTCCTAGCACACTATACTAGTCTAAACTTTATAGTTACTTTATAAATATATATTTTAGGTATACCTATTTAAAAAACTAGATAAATAACTTTAAGAAGGTTATATATATTATATAATACTTATAAAGGTAATTACTTATTTTTAAAGTTATTTATTTATATTAAGTTAATATATACTTAGTATTTACTTATATAAAACTTATTATTAGGGATTATTTTAGTGCTTTTTATTTATATATATTAGTTAATATATACCTAATATATAATCTTATAAAAGCTCTTTATATAAAATTTAATAATATTAAAGGAGGAAAAAGGTCCTTAAAGGCTAGAGAAGACTATAAGTATATAATATATTAAGGCTATATATAAGCTAAAGAAAATTTATATTTATTTTACTTTATTTATATTAATCTATTTATTTATTTTTACCTTTTTTTATATTATTTAGATTTTTTTTAAATTATAAATATAAAGAAGCTTATATAATAATATTAGCTTAGGTGGGTACCTTATATATTTAGTATATTTACTATTAATTAACATTTTTTCTGCCGTTTGCGCCCTACTCGGGGTCAGATGAGCTCTAGTTGAGGTACAGATGAGCTGCTCCCCCTTTCAGCCACGACCTACCTACGGATTACAGGCTACAGATACCCACTTGACCACTGTAGTTACGGGGCACGCCAAATTCATCCCGGGCGCCTAAATGCAGCTGAAAAGGAGAATACTCATGATGGAATTGAAAGTTGCTCACCTCGCAGAATACGCTATAGAAACTATGTACAAATATATTATATGTATAAATTACTTCTTATGTGAAAACGCCCGGCTGCTTCATGAAACAAATAAACCCCAACTCCTCCACCGTGTAAGCCATGTATTGCGCAAATTTCTTTCCATCGTCGCTGCATGTCCACAGAATGGCAACTGTCCCAAATTCACTTCTTCATCCACCGCCCCAACATGCTCACCTCTGCTCGCCGCTGGGGAGCTCGTGGACCTGATTTTGCTGCACAGGCGCATAGTAGCCCGCAGACGTCGATTCGGCTTTGGGATGCGCGGCGCCATAGTACTGCTTGCTCTGCCAATTGCCGTCGCCGTAATCCGCCGGTCGCTCGTCGCCGCCAATCTCCTGGGGAGCGTTGCCAGCGCCGACACCCTTCTTCTTGGCGCTTCGTCGGCGTCGCAGGAACCAAAACGCAAATCCGACCAGCGCGAGACCCGCGACCGGCCCCACGACGGCGCCCGCAATCCACGCCTTGCTGGAGCCTCCAGAGGAGGACGCCTCGGGTGAAGCGGCCGGCGACGTCGCACCGGAGGACCCCGTGGGGCTCGGCGTGATGGTGCTCCGCGACATGGTCTTGCTGGCCGAGGTGCTCGTCTTGGTCGTGGACGAGGCGGTGACGGGGACGGTGTCGCGATACGCTTCGAGGGCGTACCAGTACTGGGCGCAAAAGATGCTCGACGTGACGTCGCCTTTGGCCCCGGGGGCGGACATGATGGACATGGTCTGGCAGACGGCGGAGCCTTGACATGCTCCCACGGCAAAATTGTCGTAGCTTATCTTGTTGTCGTGGCAGGCCGTGGGCATCGGGCACTTGGTCTTGTCGCAGCACGCAGCGTATGGACCTGATGTTGTAAAGGTACCCTGAGGGCAGGTGAGAGCTTCGGCTGCAGTGACGGCGTCAGAAGAGGTTCAAACCCTCAAGTGATGAGTATCAAGTCAGTCGCATACTGGTGCCATCTGGGTGAATATACCATCCCTCAAAGTTGGGTGAGGCAGTGATTCTATGAGCCATGGTGTCTGTGGAAATCTCTATGGTGAAGCGCGCCATGATTGAGAGCGACGATTACGTCCGCTAGTATCAGGTCAATATATCAGCAGGAACCCGCACGTTGCAGCGACAAGATGGAAAACTTGTCTGCAAAGAAGCAGACGCCGAGAGTAAGGAGTTTTGTATCACCCGCTAAGAAGATTGAGTCAGCGGGGGCTGCTGCAGCTATCTGGATCCCTCCGCCAAAAGCCTGATTCAGAAAATACAGCTGGCAGGGGGTCTGCATGGTGGTGTGAACAAAAAACTACCGACAGGCCCCAGACTGAGGCCATAGGCCATTAATGAGGCGGAATCAAATGAGACAAAGGTGCCGATCAGAGGAGTTGCCCATGCTTTGTAGAGCCACACGAAGGTTGATTGTCTCTCTCGACAAACTCACTCTCTTCTGCGGACTTTCCTCTCATCAAAGGTGCAAGGCATCTTCTAGGCGTTTCTTTGGCTCATGCTTCCCAGATCTATACGTTGGCAGGCTAGAACACAACGTGCCGTTACTTGCAGTGGAGAGGCGTCGGCGTCTGCCCGTGTGCATATCTGCAAGCCACGCACGCCTGCCCTTCTTCTTCTTTATTAGCATCTCTGCAGTTGACTGATTTCAAATCCACAACTTCTTTGGCGAATCCGCCGCAACCGCCTCCGTCACAAGCCACGAGAACGACAAAAAGGAAAACAGGCAATAGTTAGAATAGGAAACAAGCTCCTGTATCTTGGGCTGGCTCGGGCTCGAGACGCTCAAGCCAGTCAGCCTTGCCACGGTCCGCCACACGTTACCAATAGACCAGGGAACCAATTGTAGCACCAAGAGACAATTTTCTGTAGCATCGTGCGGAGCAGTAAGCGCTGTGTTGCATTGGACTTTCTCCACCAGAGGCAGTGAAATTGCTCTAGCTCGGCAGCCACATGGGCCTGGTGTGAAGATGGTCTATTTTTGCGGCTCCTTCTTTTCCCTCGTGGTAGACTGTGAGAGATTTGAACACTGCTAGGCGGGCTCGATTATAAGTTAAAGGTGGACGCACCTGCTTCGAGACTTTGTCGAAATAGCACACACGACGCTCACTCACTATTATTGGTCTTACCGGAGGGTGAGAAGAGTGAAGATGGGCGTTCTCCAAAAAGATTGGCGCACCTTACCTCGTACCAGATGTGATCGTCAGAGACTTGGCAGTAGGTCATGAACAATCCATGGCATTCGCACGCATTCAGGAGTGAGGTGTGTCGGCGACCAATGTTCGAGTTGCTGCAATAGTCAATCTTGGCGCAGCGAGACTCGGAAATAACAAAAATCACAACACTTAAAGCTTAATCCATGGCTCCTCTATCCAGTAAGAGCCACCTGCCGCTATTCCGTCGTCACAGGGGCAGTGGCCGTTATTGCAGAGGCTGTGTGAGTGCTGCTAAGAATAGCTTAATTTACAGCGGAGTCTGCTCAGCTCTCACTGAGCTTGCTGCAGCAGGACTCTCTTCAGTGAACCCTTCATTGGGTATGCAGCAACGGCATCGCGGAACAGATGCCAAAGATGAGACCGGAGAGCAAAACATTGACAGTTTGATGCGGTTGCCTCATTTTTCATCAACTTGATACGCACAGGGCATCTCGCGATTGCTCATTCGAAACAGACGCTGGGTCAGCCACATGTGCTGGCTAGATCAGCGCGGCCTTCCCCGCCCCACTCTGGCTCCGGGGCAGAGGCAGGCTGTGCCCGAACGAACAATACCTCCTAAGGTAGACAAGCCTCTTCCAAGGCCACCGACACTTGCATACGCAATTTGTTTGCGTGCATCGTCGTCCGACAAGCTCTTTTCATTTTTAACTTTGTACATCATCACTACACGAAACCAGCGTCTGTGCGAGAACCCTCCCCAGCTTTGCATCTCCCCGCGCGGCCTTACTTTACCTTCTTTCCTACCTAGCTAGTTACCTGCTTGTGAGGTACCCAGCTTCAGCTGTTTACCATCACTGGCGAGCTAGTACGTCATCGTCCAACAAACGGCAATCCGGCCACCCTTTTCGCAGCCAAAATATCTGATTGGGAGTTGCCTTTTTATTCCTTTCCATCTCGTCTATTCGCTCACAACACCGGCGCTGCTACAAAATCCCTTTACCAACAAGAAACCCGCCCGCCATGGAGCAGGTCAAGCTTCTCCGGCGCCGCACCACGGACCTGCTCGCCAACGCGCAGCAGAACATTACCAGCACCCAGAAGGGATTCTTCGCCAGCGCCCAGGAGAACCTCGCACACGCCCAGCAAAACCTACCGGCCCTGTCGATGCCGCATTTCGGCCTGCGCGGGCAGTCCTCCCCCGCGGACCACGGGCCCAAGGGTACCTGGGAACTCATCGACAGCATCCCCGCCCTAAGGCGCTCCGCGCACCCGCTCAACATTATCGCCGGCAGCGCCTACATATTCGGCGGCGAGCTCAACGGACAAATTGCCGATAATGACATGCACGTCGTGCGCCTGCCAGTCAGCGGCGCCAGCACTGACTACTACCGCATCACCGCCGCTGCCGACAAGCCCGACGAGGCAGACGCCGACGAGCACGGCAAGACCGCATCAGAAGCCTCCTCGGACGGCGCAGGCTCCGAGGCTGGCAGCAACAGTCCCAGGTTCAGGGGCAAGGGCAAGGAGCGCGCCATTGACATTGTCCGGCCCGATCTAGGCGACGTCCCCGCAGCACGGGCCGGCCACGCCACGGCCGTCATTGGCTCGCGCATCTTGCTCTTTGGCGGCCGCGGCGCCGATGGGAAGCCGATTGAAGAAGCCGGACGCGTCTGGGTCTTTGACACGCGCAACTGCACCTGGAGCCATCTCGACCCCGCGCCGGCCGTCATGGGCGGCGCTATCACCATTCATCCCAACGCGCGCAGCGACCACTGCGCCGCGGCGACCGACAAGCCCCAAGATTTTGGCTCCTCCCGTACCACCATTTCTTCTCCTCCCACAGCTCCTCATCCTCCTTCATCTACCCCCACGACACTGCGCAGCCGCGCGCAGGGCTGGCGCGACTGGGCCGTCGGCGACACCTCCAAGACAGGCATCCCGCAGGACCCCGTGGTCGGGCAAGTCGCCGAGAGTGCCGTCGACGAGGAGTCGCGCGGCTATGGGACACTATTTATCCACGCGGGCCGCCTCAACAACGGCAGCGGCAGCAACGACATTTGGGCTTTTGACGTGCGCTCCCGTATGTGGACGGAGCTGCCATCCGCACCGGGCCCCGCGCGCGCCGACACCGCCATCTGCATCAGTAAGAGTCGGCTTTTCCGCTTCGGCGGCGCCGACGCCAGCACCGGTGAGAAACTGGGCGGGCAGCTCGACTACCTGCACCTCGAGGTCGATGTGATGGACGGTAAGACAGAGGTCGCGGTGCGCGCCCGCGACGGCTGGCAGACGATTTTGCAGCGCCCGACCAGCACCTACAGCAGCACTGTGACGCCCTCGGAGCCACTCCTCGCCTCGCCGCGCAGCACCAGCAGCGCCCCGGAAATTCCTGTCGACAATGGCGTGCATCCGTGGCCGTGTCCCCGCAGCGGCGCCGTCTTTGAGGCAATGACCATGGGTGGCGGCCGTGAGGTCCTCGTACTGGCGTTTGGCGAGCGCGGCACGGACCAGCCGCCCCTCGACGACGTGTGGCTGTTCCAGGCGCCCCCGCAGGGCATGTCGGCGGCGAGCGTGACGGCAGCCGTACTGCAGGCCGTGGGGCGCAAGACGGGCGAGGGCCGGTGGGCGCGCGTAGCAACTCGGCCGTACGACGACGACGACGAGGCAACAAAAGGATGGGCGGCGCTGCCGCGGGGACGGGCACGACTGGCGAGCGCGCCAATGACGAACCTCGAGGACAGCGGCGTCTTGGTCTGGGGTGGGGTGGGCGAGGACGGCGAGACGTTTGGCGATGGCTGGGTCCTGAGGCTGTAGAGACGGCTCCGGTAGGTAGGGGTGGGTGCGTGATTATGTGCTTTTGTGTAAAGCGAAAATTTGTTACGAATGGGATATTGACATTCTGGAGATGAGCATACCAGTTAGTTGCGTATATGAAACTATATATCTCAACCCAATATTACGTATACATTTTGAGAAAAGTTTCAGAATAAATCATGTGGCTTCAGTTGGTCATTGTTTTTATTTATATGTACAAGTCGATGCTGTTCCTTCTAACAATCCCACTCAATAATATGCACCATCTGCCGTCTATGCCCTCCTTGACCAACAGAGGGGTAGACGAAAAAAATGGCAACCAAAACAAGTAAAAACAAACAAGATATAAAAGTTTGTGGCTACAAGATTTCTTTTTTGTAGGTGCAAACCGTGTGCGCAACAAGCAGCTTGGCGAAGCCTGGCGTTTCTGCTACGGTTCTCCCATCTTCATATTTCCCCTTTGTAATTTACAAATCGGCCCGTGTCGTCTCGACGCCCCAAGGCTCTGACGTCAGGTTCGTTTGGCCAGCGCTGTTCTCGCAGGTTTGACGGCCGCTAAGGGGACCGGCCGCGGGGAGCTTGCCGGTGGCGGCGCCGGCTTTGAGGTCCTTGAGAAGCTTGACGACAGTCTCGGGGGTCAGGTCCTCGTAGTAGTCGTCGTTGATCTGGATCATGGGGGCGTTGACGCAGGCGCCCAGGCACTCGACCTCGATAAAGGTAAAGAGGCCGTCGGCGCTCGTCTCACCCTGCTTGATGCCGAGGTGCTCCTTGATGGCCTTGACGATGACGTCGGAGCCGCAGCCACCGAGCTGGCAGGGGGTCTTGGGAGAGAGTTAGTCGAGGGGTCAACTAGGGCATGGGCATGTGCTCTTGGGCGTGCGCGCGAGGGCTGCCGATACATATGGAGGCCATCTCGGCGCCGGAGGGTTTGGAAAAACGTACCGTGGTGCAGGCCTGGATGAAGAACTTGCCGACAGGAGTGCGGTTATACATGGTGTAGAAAGAAGCGACCTCGTAGACACGCATGGGGGGCATCTCGAGCAGACGAGCGACTTCGTTCATGACGCTGATGCTAGTAAACCCATGCTGGCGCTGGCCAATGTCGAGAATCGGCATGACGGCGGCCTTTTTGTACTGGGGAGGATAGCGCTTCAGGATCTCGGCAATGACCTTTTCGTTTTCGGCGCTGAACTTGAACGGGATGTCGGGGTTGTTGTCGGGCGTGTTGCGATGCTGGGGAACAAGTCAATCGTCAGCGGTTCTGCTCAGTCTGCGTTGCAACCCTTGCGTCTTCCCGGACTCTACAAGAAGCTACAGGCCAGAAAGAGCCGTTCGCCACCTGCAGCGACTTCATTCCTGGCTGGCTGATTTGGCCGGCCGATGCCTCTCGGCGATTCGACCCGCCTGCATGTCTGTACAGAATGCTCCCGGGAGACGTCTTCGAGAGATGGGTTTATTGACGATCAATCCTTACCACATTGAGTGTATCGCTCGGTCGGGTCGCTGAGACGGAAAAGGCGCGGCTGGTCGTCTGGGGACGGGCGGCCATACGCGCAGAGGCGCGGACGCACGACCGGAAGAGGGGGGCGAGCTTGCTAGCCATTGTGAAGTTCGAATCGATGTCCTCCGAGGTGTTCCGCCGAGCGAAGCGGAAGATGGGCTGTCAATGGGGGTAGGTAGCGTTGACCGTGGATGCGAGGATGAGAGTTCAATTGGAGCTTTGGCAAATGTCCTTGACTTCCCAACACCAATTGAAAGCTGCTTGCAAAATACGTTGCTGTGATTGGTTGAGTGTGGTAGTGGGCGGATAAATGTCGGCGAGTGCAAGAGGGTACGTATCTTTTATTGGCAACCGTCAACTGCGAATAATGAGATGTGAGAACGAATCGGGAGTAAAATGAGAAAATATCTGTCAACTTCTGCTTCAAGCTTCAGGCATCATAGATCATTGCGTCAATATGAAGAGGCGAGTTGGAATCTGCCTAGAAAACCGCAGCGGCCTCTTTTGGCACTTTGTCTCGTATGCGATTGGCTCTACGTCCCCCACAGCCCAGGTTCTCATGCAGCGCTGCTTCAAAGGAAAAAACGTGAACTGTGATTTCAATTACTATTTACGTTCTCGCGACAGTGTGCCGAAAGAGGTGTCATGTGGCTTATTAAGACGCCTGCGCGGTTCTCCTCAAAGAGACGTATACCCACCGGAAACTAACTCTTGCGTCCCGACATTGACTTAAAAATATATTTGCAGCTCTGGTTTTCCACTGCACAAGTAACTCTTCCTCTTCAGCCACCGTAACGCTGTCAGCTCTATTGTGAGCCCGAATTGCGTCCATAAAAAAGCCCGCCACGATGGCGGAGCCAAAATTGATCATTTCTTGTGCATATTGAGCGCTTTCTTCTAAGCTCTTTCCACGTCTATCTAGGTTGCTCGACATTGGATGCTCAGTATCCTCTTCAAAAAGGTGCATAGTTGACCATACCGATTTAACCTCGGGGGAGTCTAGCACAGCTCGGACTTGCTGCAAATCACGAGTGAAGACGGGAGGAGAGAATAGGTCTGCTGTTGCCAAGGTGATGAGACCATCTGCCACCATCTCATCGAGTGCTAGAACAAGGCACTTGAGGACGGGCGTCTCCCAATACTTACAGACACTCAAGCTCCCTAGGAAGCTCAGGATGAGGGATCCACCAGGAACAAATTCGTTGCCACGAACTTGGAGGAACTGGTGCAGATCCCTGTCGGACTGATCCCTGCAGCTATTTTGCCGAAAACTCATGAGCGAGACGCGGTCGACAATAGGCTCTCCGTCTGCAAGATGTGCTTGTGGAAACCGACTTAGCCACTGAAGACAACTGAATGAAAATCCAAAATGAACTTGTCCATCTGGTATGATTTGCTGATAGAAGCTTCTAGCTATCATTTGAGGGAAAACTCGAGCGGATGGATAATTCTTTGCCCAGTCTTGTATGGCCGGGTGCACTGTCCTTGCCAAGGAAGAGAAGTCATTTGTTGGAGTGTCGACTAATAAGTATTGGATGTCGATCGGACGGGCAGAATCCTTGGCAGATAACTCTAAGAAGTGCGACAACGGCAAGATGCTTCCAATGATCGTCAGCCATGAGACATTTTCCAGCATTCTGCCGGGTTGCTCACGAATTGATTCCTTCAGATGCCCCATAGTCGACCACTGTACGTAACTTCTCATCGAATACGCCGTCGCGACAAGCATCGGGAAAGAGAGAGAGGGCCTTCACCATCGCTGTCTCTTGAATATGGGCATTCTGGTTGTAGTAGCCACTCCCGCGCATCGCCACCGGGATGACGCGAAAGGGTGCTTGCGCAATGGGCTGCGCAACGGCCTGGTTTTCTACCATTTTAGTCGCTCAATCTGTTAGATGAGGGAAACAGTCCGGCAAAAATTGATGCAAAGACTGAATGTTCGGACTCGCTGTAGTCGTCTTCGTCACCCCAGTTCTCTTCGTCTCCGTGGGTGATGTAGCCGTGGCCGTCTAACCACAGCTGAAACGTGGTTTAGAGGGGATAGTCCTGCTTACATTTCTACGCCTAGGCACAAAAAGCAGTGCCATGCTTACTACTATGATTACTTAGGTAACGCTTGTTTAATTCAAAGCCCTCGGAAAATCACCGTATTACATATAGGTGTTAGACCACGACCTCTAAATTAATTTGTGCTAAAATCTCACATCTAAGTTACGAAAGTGGCAAGGTCATTTATAATTGGGTTAGTTAATATAATATTAGCTATAAATCTTCAGTTTAAGGGTCGTATTGTATTCGGTTTCCGCTGTCCACTGCGGCGTTGCTCCGTAGCTGACTGCATACGTCTTGGCATGCAGAATAATTGACCATATATTGTTTTTGGTAATTGATTTGCACTTCCACTAATAGCGGGCAGAACGATAATGCGAATACTTAACACAGATCTCCTACATAATCTAAGCAGTCCACTTGCGCGGAAATTTTTTTACTTGAACAGCTCAAACTTATCTTTTGTCTTTTATCATACGCACGTCTACAAACGATGGCTACCAGCTATGTACCGCCGGCAACGAATACAAAAGATGACGGGACGGGCATCTACTCAAAGTTATATCTTAATTATATCTATGACTTGTTGGTTTTGTGGCTATCAAATAGCTATGCGTGGAGGTGTTCCACCACCGCAATCCTACTGCCGCTGTTCAAGTCTACCATGGGTGCCAGACATCTCGATATCGGGGTTGGGTCCGGTTACTACCCTGCCAAGGCACTGGCTGCTGGAGTAGACTGCAAAGAGATAACTATCGTCGATCTAAACTTGAACTCTCTGGCCGCGACGGAAAAACGAATAATCAAGTCATCGAACGCCGTTCGCATTACAGCCGTTGTCGCAGACGCTACGGAGCATCTGCCCTTGCCGGAATCCGCGAGATTCGACTCAATCAGCATGTTTTATTTGTTCCATTGCGTCCCTGGGCCTCAAGAGCGGAAGGTCAAAGCGTTCGACGTTGTCAGAGGTCTTCTCGCGCCGGATGGGGTGCTTGTAGGATCAACAATCTTGGGCCGGGAGCAGCCGATGAACTGGATCGCGGCTAAGCTTATGTCAATCTACAACAATTCCGGCACATTCGACAATTGGAATGACCGCCGATATGTATTTGACGAGGCTTTTCGAAAGAATTTTGAGGAAGTTAGTATCCGACTGGTAGGACAGGTCATGCTCTTCACTGCGAGGAAACCGAGATCGCTAGAAAGCGACGCTGGGACTCGTGTTCAGCCAGAGATGCAGAGCTGAAAAAGATTGGAATGGGAATAATGGAATTTCAAATATCTCGTTTGTTGCCTCGTGTTCTTAGTCTAGGTTTACGAAGATAATTAATTCTCGATGGCTATGGCTTGCATATCAGCACGCCAATTTATCAACTGTGCTCTGAGATAGCAATGCTCTATCTAGGCTTCCACCACGATTATACATCTTCCGTTGCCTATTACTATACTCGTTTCGAGTTGCAAAGGATTGGTACTCTCATACTATAATACGTGCAGAGCGGCTTCCGCTAATTACACGTAAATTCCGTACTTGACCCAAATGTGGTCATCGTAGGCTACACCACGCGGCTCTACTCCAATCATTGGGCAGCGAGCTTCCACAGCTGCACGGGTCGGGACCTACATAGACATGGCGGCAACTTTTGGATATGATGCGGGGTTGCAAAAAGGAACATGTGTAGGTATGATTAGGCGCGAGGCAAACGATACGATGGTCGAGATGATTGGCACCTACGCGGGAGGGGGTGTTTTTGGACAGGGCGAAAATACCGTGTCAGTTTACACATATGCTTTTGCTGTCTAGTTGACGTTTAAGAGCTTCTAACACGCTTTTTTTGCTATTAAAATATCTCCTAGGCGTTAATATGCTCACTAGACAGCAAAAATACAGAAGAGGTTCAGCAGTGTATTCTAGCTATGTCCAAAAACACCCTCCTCCCCCTAGGTATTTACGCGATATCGCTCTATGCGGAAAGCTGGTAGCGGGTGGTACAAGGTACATTTGCAAGGTAAGGTGTCGGTCGGTGACGAAGCACACACGGGCTGTTGCACTTGCCTTTTTTTTTTTTTTTTGCTTCGTATTTCTATCGTGGTACCTCGTTTTCCCAATTGTGTCACAAATTGGAGGCTTTTTTTTAGACACCTTATGTGACCTAGATGTCGTAATCATCGCCTAGATACGGATACTAGCTATTCGTCAGGCATCAAGCTTCACGGCTTCGCGCGTCGGGGTCCACGGTCGCATCATCAGTGGGACCATTTAACTCTAAAACGTATTCTAAAAGAGTAACGAGCTAATTAGACACTAAAAAGGGTAAAACAGACGCTTTTGAAAAACGAACATCTACCCGTACTCCATACCTGGCGGAGCCTTGGTTGAGATCAAGGGCGGAATTCGCGCCATACCCACACAGCCTTACCCGAAAGTCCGCAACTGTCTTGGCACCTGTGGGCACATTCCAATTTGGCAAAATCCGCACAGGCAATGGGGTCCAAAGTACCTGATAGGCAAGGAGATCAGACGAACGGTACTGATCAGATGACGAGGAGACAAGGACTAGGCTAATGCGAGGTGGACAGCTGCAGTGCGGACCCCACAGGATTGTCCGATGCGCCTATTCTATCGTCTTGCGTTGAGGCGTCTAATTACTATTTGAGGCATTCCCCGACAACTAGAACGCGCATAACTGCAAACGGGCTCGTCCTGGCTGTGTTTGCTGGCTAAGTTTCTACTCGCATCTCTAGGCAAGTGCATTCTGGCCTACTTCGGGCAACAAATATTCTGACTGAGAATAGCTGCTCTCCCATGCCGCAAAGATGGCTTACGATAACGACAAGGCTGCTACACCTCGTCTAGACCAGACAAACCCGACGGTCAACGCCTTACCCGATCAAAACAGCCTCACTAGCCCACACGGCCATGACGGTGATACTGCACTCGATGCCAGCACACCGAGCGGGGAGGATGCCATTCAATACCCCTCTGGATTCAAGCTCTTCGCTCTAATGGTTGGCCTTCAGCTTGCTGTGCTCTGTGTCTCTCTCGACAACACCATCATTGCCACTGCCATCCCTAAGATTACGGATCAGTTTCAAGCCCTCAGTGATGTTGGATGGTACGGCTCCGCCTACCTGCTCACTTTCTGTGCTCTTACTCTGCTCTTTGGTCGACTATTCAAAATGTTTAGCGTCAAGTGGGTGTTTCTGAGCTGCCTGGCCCTCTTCGAAATTGGCTCCCTCATCTGCGCCGTCGCCCCGAGCTCCGTTGCCTTGATTATCGGGCGCGCCATTGCAGGTCTCGGCGGCTCGGGCATCTTTTCGGGCGCCCTGGTCATCCTTGCGTATACCACACCCCTCGCTAAGAGACCCGTCTACACGGGCCTCTTTGGTGCCATGTATGGAATTGCGAGTATCATTGGTCCATTGGTGGGTGGTGCCTTTGCCGATCACGTCACCTGGCGCTGGTGCTTCTACATCAACCTGCCCTTTGGAGCCGTTACAGCTACTTCGCTCATTCTCTTCCTGCATTTGCCCAAGCGTCAGAAGAACCATGCAGCCGGTACCTCGTTCTGGCAAACCATCAACAGCTTTGACCCTTTTGGAACCATTTTCTTCCTGGCCAGCGTCATCTGCATCCTTCTCGCCTTGTTCTGGGGTGGCAGCAAATACTCGTGGGGTAGCGGCCGCATTGTTGCCTTGCTGGTAGTGTTTGCCATTCTGCTAGTGGCCTTTACAGTTGTCCAGTACTTCATGGGCGAGAACGCGACAATACCCGGCCGCCTCATCAAACAGCGCAGCTTGGCAAGCGCTGCCGCTTTTGCCATGTTTGTCGGGGCTTCCTTCTTTGTCAACATATACTACATACCAATCTGGTTTCAAGTTGTTCGCGGCACGTCGGCCACAACTGCAGGCGTCAATACCTTGCCCCTCCTCATCTCCTTCACCGTCGGTGCCATGGGAGCCGGATCCGTCGTCACCAAACTCGGATACCCCACACCATTCATGTATGCTCTCTCTGTCATTGGATCCATTGGAGCTGGACTTTTGACTCTGTATACAGTCGATATCTCGACGGGCAAATGGATTGGCTATCAGATCCTGTTTGGCTTCGGGATCGGCATTGGCATGCAGCAGCCCATTCTCCTCGTGCAAGCTGTTGTCCCCCTCAGCGATGTCCCAATTGGCACTGCCATTATTATTTTCTCCCAAATGTTTGGCGGCAGTCTGTTTATCAGTGTCGCACAGAACGTGTTCATTACAAAGCTTGTGGAAGGTCTGGCAGGTATTTCCAACCTTGGCGTTGATCCCAAGAGCATAGCAGGAGCAGGAGCAACAACCGACCCGGCGCTTTTCGGCATCACTGACCCCGCTGTTTTGTCTCAGATGAAAGCTGTATATAACAATGCGCTCGTGTGGACGTTCAAAATTGCCCTTATCACTACCTGCTTGAGCGCCCTCGCAGTCCTGGGGATGGAATGGAAGAGCGTCAAGGCCGAAGAGAAGCCCACAAACAATGGCGAAGTTAACACAAATTCAACGGAGATTCACATGGCGAAGAAAGGTTGACGAGCGCCTTTACGGAATCTTCAATGAGAAGTGTTTCTGTGTCTAGCTCAAGACGCGCAAGGCCGAGTTGCGCTTAGCTTTCAAGGAGAGTTGCATTCTAGTAATGCCATCTCAGATGTCAAGTATTTAGATGTCCAATTTTTAATTCGACACAATCTAAAAGTTGTAATAAAGCTCAGTGTGGAGAAGTGCTACGGCGAGTAGTTCATCCTTCAGGAGACCAGCTGCAGGTCCCTGTCCAAAGTGATGAGATGTAACCAGGCAACAACAGTAATGAGAGAGAGAAGAGAGTTGATTGATCGAGCTATCTATGACTGTGGGATACTGACTGATATGTAACTTTTTCTTGTTGTGGTTACGGAGGTTCATTCTTCCGAACCGGCTTGTGTCACACAAGCAAGGGGCAGGACAGCAAAGAGCATAGAATGCCACTACACAACGAAGCACAGGAAGCACCGAAATCACCACATCAAACCTCAAAAAGAAAATGGTCTCAGCCTTTCTAAAATTCATATGACGAATTTCTTCCTCAAGGCCTGACTTGCAAGCAGCCCAAGCCCGCGCAGATTACCAGTGGCCATAATCTCCAGCACAGTAACGTCAACAGCAAAGCTCTGCTTCCACCAGCGACGCAGCTCAATCGCAATTAGCGAGTCCATTCCGACCGCTGCTAGGCTAAGCGAGACGTCCACAACGCGGTCTTCTGGCTCGCGCATCATCAGCTGGAGAATGCGTAGCCCAATCTCGCTGGCTAAGAAGTCTACTGTCGCGTCACTGTCAAGGAGTTTAGCCGCGTCTGCGCAAGAAGAAGCCTCCTGAATGAAGAGCGCGAGTGCGCTGGATGTGCTGCGAGTCATGACGCCTGAGGATGCCGACTGGACATTGTGGTAGAAGCCCATCTCACGGTTGCGCCGCCAGACGGTCGGGCAGTTGGGATCTGTCAGCGATATCTCGCTGTGCACCCCAGCAATTGTGTGGCCATGGTTTGCCCACGATGAAATGCCACTCTCTGGTGCTTTGGTATTTGGATTGTCGTGCTGGTGCAGTAGGCAATGCTCGAAGAAGTCGAGCACGAGCCGCTCCGTGAGGAAATACAGACCTTGCGACTTGAGCTTGCGAGACACAGCCTCATTCTCTGAGACGAAGCCGACGTCTTCCACGGCGGCAAGGGCCAGCGCCGAGGCAGGTAGTCCTCGGCGGCGACGGAACTGCACCAGAGCCTCGAGAGCAGTGTTGGCGGCGGCGTAATTGGCCTGGCCTGGGTGATGGGTGGCTGTGATGAGGGAGCTTGTCACCAAGAAGAAGTCGAGGGGAGGCCGGCCTTGCTCGTTGAACGCGTGGTGCAGGTTCCAGGCGCCATCGAATTTGGGGACCACAACCTCCATCCAGTCGTCAAAGGACAAATCAAGTACTGGTCCATCCTGTCACTGGCCATTAGCGGATATTGGGAGGAGTTTGCGAGACGGCGAGGTACTCACCCGAAGAACCATAGCAAGGTGCAAGACACCCTTGACCGGACTTGGAGCCGCGGCAATGGCGCGCTTCACGTCTGCTGATACCTGTACCTGTCCTCGCACTGGAATGGCGGTACACCCCAGAACAGCCAGCTCTGTGAAGAATGCGACGTCTCCTGTACCCCGACCTGCTGACCGAGAAAGAAACACGAGGTTGCGCGCACCGCGTTCCGCCATCCATCGTGACACGGCCTTGCCAACACCCCCGAGTCCGCCTGTAAGCAGATACGTCGCCTTTGAATCCAGACTCAGCTTTGCGCGTTTGGGCGACGCCATCAGTGCGGGTTCTGCGCTTCCAGGCGCCGGAAACGTAAGAACGGCCTTGCCGATATGATGACCCTTTTGCAAGTGGCGAAACGCATCCGTGACTCGACGTGCCTCAAAGTCTGCACGGCGCGGAATAGGTCTGATCTGACCTTGCTGAAGCAGCTGGACCGTGTCCGCGAGCAGCTGGCCGACCTGCGCCGGCCGCTGCTCCAGCATGTGCGCCAGGTCCACGCAGCAGTACGAGCGGTTCAGCAAGAACGGCGCCAGCGCGATGGAGCCAAATTCTACGAGGTCGCGTTTCCCCAGCTCGACGAGCTGCCCAAACGCGGCGACGCACTCCCACGAGGCATGCAGCAGCGGGCCCGATAACGAGTTGAGCACAATGTCGACTCCCTGACCGTGTGTCGCGCGCATCACATCGGCTAGAAAGGACTCGTCGCGCGAACTGAAGATGCGAGTCCGCGGGAGGCCATAGACTGTGTGCGCGTAGTCAGCCTTGACCTTGCTTCCGACCGTGACGAAAATCTGAGATAAAGGGCAGTTCAATGAGCAAAAGTCGTTTTGATGTAGTCATGTACTTCAGCCGGGCGGACATACCTCGGCGCCAACACTTTGACAAAGCTGAACAGCGGCGTGGCCGATGCCACCACAGGCAGAGTGGATGAGAACTGTCTTGCCCTTTTGCACGTGGGCCGTCCGTAGCAAGGCCTGGATCACCGTGGCAAAGACGGTGGGAATGGTGGCGGCTTCTTCGAATCCGAGCGCGTCGGGTATGCCCACTACGAGAGATGCCTTTGTAACGGCCCTGGTGGCAAATAATCCGTCAGAAGCAACAGCAATGACTCGATCTCCGGGCTTGACTTGGTGGACGGCGGAGCCGACTTGAGTGACGACGCCAGACATTTCAATACCAAGTTGTGGTGTTCCATCCCCGAAGCTCAAGATGCCCATGGACACCATGATGTCCTGCGGCTTGTCAATAACAATCTCAATAAGGGAGAGTATCAATCGCTTACTCTGAAGTTTATGCCCACTGCTCTGGTTTCCATCTCAACCTCGTCTTGGGCAACAATGTTTGGCCCCGTGCGTACCCAGTGCAAAGTGTCAAGCGCCCCGGGCTTGCCAAGCGCGAGTTTTTTGACAGCATCGCCCCCGTCCCTAGCTGGAGAGCTTACCCTCATTTCGTTTTGCAACGAAAACGGCTGTGTGCGGGGAATCTTGACGCTGCCATTGTGCACCACAAACTCGCGGTCGGGGGAGAGCGCCTCGACGTCGCCGCGCTCCATAATCTTGGCGAGAACTCGCAGGACTAGCTCCGTAAAGGCCGGTTCTGACTGATTAATCTCTAGTGTGTGAAAGGGCACGGCCTGCTCGGTACGGAGAATGCGCAGGGCGCCCAACGTCTGGGCAGGTCGCGGATCGTCGCAGTCGAGCTGTACACATGGCATGATCCAGAGCAAATTCTGACCCTGGTGCTGGCGCGCCATTTCTTGAAAGGCGTATAGGCGCGGTGCGGTCATGTTTTGAAAAAAGTAGCCTTCCATATCCAAAGTCACCAGGATAGGCTGGCCAGAAGGAAAGGGTCCATCACCCAGCTTGACAGCCAAAACCTCGTGCCCCCGCGATTTCAAGTCGCTAATCAAGGCGGCGGTCGGATCTTTGTCTGGCTCGTCGCATAAGACAGTGATGGTGGTGTTTGTCTCCGACCCGCGGGTATTCTCGTGGATATGTCTATTGATGTGTCCATTGATGTGTCCATTGGTTGGTCTATTACTGGCCGTGTCCGTGTATCTTTGTGCCCGAGAAACAATGGCTGCACAATACTGATATGGCTGTTGCTCATCGTATATGACAGTGTCGGCGCCAGAGAAGCCTGCGGCTTTCAGCTCGCGATCCCAGCGCGGCACCGAGACAAAGGGCTCCCATTTACGATCATCAGCCTCGCCCATCCACCAGCCCGAAAACTGGCCAAAGGCGTAGCCGGGCGCATTTGCACCCGTAGCGCACACTTCCGACAGGAGCAAGTGGCCACGGTCCCGCAGCAGCGTGCGCAGATTCGTCAGAGTGGCGTTCAAGTTGGGCGTGGCGTGGATGACATTGTTTGCAATGACAATGTCGTAGCTTCTGGGCTCGAGGCCTTGCTCGGTCGGGGGCTGGCTAATATCAAATATCTTGTATTCCATGTTGGGCGCATAGCTGAAGCGTTGGGTGGCCTGCGCAAAGAAGCCGGCCGAGATGTCGGTAAAGGTGTAGACGTTGTATACTGGGTTCTCTGATATGCTGACGAGGTCTTTGAGGATAATGTCGGTCGCACCACCGGTGCCGGCGCCCACTTCGAGGATGCGGAGCGTGGGTTTGTTGATGCACATGAGGCGGACAAACTTGGAAAAGTCAAACGAAACGGAGCTGTAAATGTCAGTCAACACATCATCTTGCAGAAGGAGCTGCAACGTGTCCATGCGACCCGTGAACAACTCTTCACAATGCTCGTTGATCTTGAAGATGCCGCGTGACAAGCGTTGGAGCACAGCATCATCAGTAATCATGGCAAGCCTCTTGTCTAGCTCGCTCTGGCGTCGCGCCTTGTCAAAGGTGGAGAAGAGGTATGCTTGATCTTGAAAGAGGCCATATGCCTTGCTCTCTGCCTTTTGCTTCTCTCGAATCAACCAGTCGCGGTATACTTGGTAATGTGGCTGGCTTGCTGCAAGATCTTTGATGCGTTCTGCAGAGTCTAGGATGCACAGCAAAACAATCTCTTCAATCATGACGCGAATATCTCTATTGACACGCGGGGCCTCGATTAGAGTCGCATGGTTGACAAAATCAATGTCTGGAAAGAATTCGAGTCGCGCTGCTTTGTGTGCATTTGCGTTGGCGTCGTCATCAGATTCGAGCGGCAGCAGACGCGCTCCCTGCATCCGCAGACACACTCTGCTGCCCGCTGTGCACGTCATCTCGGAGCTCTTTCCGTCGTGTGAAATGATGGCTTCACCAATCATGAGCTCAGAGGAGGCGTACACTTGCATCTCTTCGATGAGGACAGGCACTACCAGCTGATTCAAGTTTACAGAGGATGCCTTTGCGCCAGCTGCAATCATGACTTGGAATGCAGAATCCATTGTTGCTGGATGAAAGAGAAATGCGCCTTTTGCGGTCGATGCTATGCCAGCAATGGCATGCTTTCTCGCCGGACTCGCCTCCAGAAACGTCATTCCTTGGAAATGCGGCCCGTATCGCAGGCCAGCCCGTGACATGTCGCTGTACCACTTGGACATGTCGACTTTGCGCGGGAGCGTCTTGACATTATTCGTGGCGACTTGTTGCGCAGTCAAGAGCATCACGCTTCCTTGGCAGTGTCTTGTCCATGCCGAGGCCGAATATGATGCAATGGTGAATGCGTAATACTTGGAGTCGGACTTGTCTGTCAATTTGCATCTGCGAAGTGTCAAGGCGACTTCGGTTGGTTTGCTCTCGTGCAGGACCAAGGCGGTATGCACCACGACGTGCTTGACGGCATAACCGACAAAGTCAATTGTTTCTGTGACTTGCCGGATTGCTTCTCCAGCCATGCTAATGTATCCAGCCAGGGGGAACACGATATCGGTAGAGATCATGTGGTCTCTTAGCCAGGGCTCGTCTTCCAGATCAAGCATGCAGCGCCAAGAGGGCTCAAGGGCATTGGTCTCGGGAATCATCTCACCCAGTAGAGCGTGATGGCCGTACTTGCGGAAACGCCAATCGCGCGAAATGCGGTTTTCGTTCCAATACTTTGCTGTATGATTCCATGCGTATAAAGGCATGTCGGTCAACACTTTTCCGCGAGGGAATATTGTTGAATCTGCAGCCATGTTCATCTCAACGCCCTGCTGAAACAGCTGGCCGACTGTAGCGGCAATAGACTGCAAGCAATCTGCGCCTCGAATCACGGTGGGTAGGTACGAGCTTTGCACCCCGACTGTCTTGCAAATCTCACGTATAGGTCCGGCCATTTGTGAATGAGGGCCGATTTCTAGTACCAGTGGCTGAAAACCTTGTGCAGTAAGCGCTGCTGAAAACGCATTGCTGAATTGGACAGTCGAGGTCAAATTTTCAACCCAATATTCTAGATCCAAGGCCTTGTCAATGACTTTGGTCGTGACGGTAGAGAACATGCTGGTGGTAGAGCCCTTGGATATTGGCCATGCCTTTGCCGTTCCGAATACACCCTCCATCATATCGAGATATGCTTCACCTACCGGAACCATGTGTGGTGAGTGGTAGGCCATGTTCACCTGTAGCCTTCGAGCCAGTGTATCTGGGCGGTCGGCCTTGATGTTGGCCAAGACTTGATCAAGGGTCGTACTATCCCCGGAGATGGTCGTGGCCTCGCCGCTATTCTCGGCTGCAATAACAACATGACCGAGGAGATAGGCCTGGACGGCCTTTGCAGAAAGTCCAACTGCCGCCATGCCACCCTTGCTAGGCTGGAATCGCGTAGCCAGACCGCGAAGATACGACACAATGATGGCATCCCGAGATGATACAATACCAGCTGCAAATGCCGCTGCAATTTCGCCACTGGAGTGTCCAATGACTGCATCGGCAGTGATTCCAAGTCGTTTCAGGATATTTACGAGCCCAATTTGCACGGCTGTAGTTAAAGGCTGTGACAGCTCAGGCTGGGAGACTTGGCTACTATTCTTGGGCTTGAGAAGCTCGTCTTTTTGGTGTCAGACAACCGGACCAGTGTAAAAATTGCGAAAGTTGTTGCAAGAGCACTTACCTCTCAGTTTCCAAGCCGGTGGATTTTTCAGGGTTTGCAAAACATGGTCCAATTCATCAATGGTTTGGGAGAAGACGGAGTGGCCCAGAACGAGTCCCCGAGCCATCTGAGGCCATTGCGCACCTTGTCCGCTAAAAACGAATATTCTCGATATTTTCTGAAGCGGGACTTTGACTGGAGGAGCTGCCTCGGTCGCAGTTCCGTCTTTTGAAGCCACAAGGTAAGATCGGTACGGCAGCTTTTCGCGCCGAGATGCCAGTGTGTGCGCGAGGTCGTTTAAAACCTCGGGCTGCCGCTTTGTGTAATCAATAATCTCTCTCGCAAACTGCTTTACAGATTCTGCCGTATTCGCAGAGAGGAGAAGCAATAATTGCGGCGAAGCAAACTTGCGCCTGTTGGTAAAAGTCGCGCAACTGCGCGCCAGCCTCGGATGTTCGGTGAAGAACTGCTCTGCGCTGTCAATAATGACATGTGCATTGCTTCCGCCAATTCCAAACGAATTGATGGAAACTCTCTCGGCGCGGTTCTTGGGCCACGAGGTTGGCTCGAGTGGTACAACGAGTTTGTGCCTTTTAAATTCGACTGCAGAGGATTTCTTCAGCAACAATGGACAAACTCTCAAATGGCCCAAGCATGACATGATGGCAAACTTACTGTTGGGATTGGGAGTATTGAACTTGATGTTGGGGGGGATGATTTTATGTTCAAGTGCAAGAATAGCTTTAATTAAACTGCTGAGGCCACTCGCGCCCTCGGAATGGCCAGTGTTTGGTTTGACCTGGGTTGATGGTTGGAAATGTTCTTGACAAACATCTCTGATGGGTCAGTTGGAATTGGACTCACTGATCCAATATAGATTCCCTCTTCTCCAAACACATTGCCTACAGCAGCACATTCTACCGGGTCTCCTACCGCAGTTCCCGTACCATGGCACTCAAAGAAGCCCGTACGGCTCGGGTCCAGCCGTGCTTGCGCATAAACATGCCGAATAAGTGACTCTTGTGTATCGGATCTGGGTGAGGTTATGCCTTGTGTCTTTCCATCGCAATTATTCCCAGAGTTTCGAATAACTGCCCGTATTGGGTTTCCATCCCGTATCGCGTCTGTGATGCGTTTCAGAAAGACGGTGTTGATGCCTTCAGCCCGAGCAAAACCGTCTGCGCTTGCATCAAAAGTCTTGCATGATCCTTCTGGTGAGAGTACGCCCTCGTCAGTCATAATCTTGAATATGTGCGGCCCCATGAGGAGAGACGTGCCGCTGACGAGAGCAGCAGAGCAATCCCGCTGCTGAAGCGCTCGACAAGCCTCATGCAATGCCACCAGACTCGCACTGCACCCAGTTTTTACCACCATACTTGTAAGCCGAGTTAAAATTTTTGTTGTAAAAAAACAAGAGTCAGTTGTCATTGTTGAACAACTTACCTGGGGCCATGTAGATCGAATTCATATGAAACTCGGTTTGCAAGCATCAAGTCACCGGTGAAGTTATATCCGCCCGAGACCTGACTTTCTCTCATGGAGCTCTGAAGCCAGTCGTCACCAAACGTTCCGACGTAGACACCAATATCTTTCCCTCGCCAACCAGTCTCGCCAGCGTTTTCGAGGCATTCCCGCGTGACCTCGAGAGTCTTTCTCAGCTGAGGATCAATCTTGTCCAACTCTGCTTTGCTCATGTGGAAAAATGAGGCGTCGAGGGCCCCAAGATGCTCATCAAGACAATACGCGTACTTTGTACTGATTTTGTTCTTGTTGCCGAGGGAGCCGTCAAAAGCGTCAATGTTGAAGCGATCAGACGGGATTGGACTGCGGACGTCTTTGCCGTGATACAATACATGCCAAAACTCTGCGCCTGTGTGGATTTTTCCTGGCAGACGTATACCGACGCCACAAATTGCAATTGGCTCAGGTCTCGCGTGGGAAAAGCTCAGGTGGGATTGCTTTTCAACATGGCCGTTCGTCCTGGCGTTCAGTGTGCGCGAGGCCGTTTTGCCATTGGGAGTAACGGCGGTCAAGTTTACAGGATGCTCGTTCATGGCCCCAGTAGGTGTGCCGTTCATGGTCATTGCAATGCTTGAGTGACTTGTCTGCAGTGTCTCCATGATATAGTATGCTACTAAAGTCCAAAGATGGCTTAAGGAAATAGCTTGGGTAAATAGCCCAGGTAACCCTTGATGATGATGATGATGATGATGATGATGATGATGACACTGTCAAACGAACAATATATTTGCAGCCAATATCATCTATACTCGGTGACGTTTTATACAACTTGGCAGCTATCAATGATTTGCCATGCAAGAACAAGTCCGGTCATGACCGGACCGGGACCGGACCGGGACCGGACTCACCTAGATCCTCTTGGTGGGATGGGCGTTTTGTGGTGGTAAGACTATGGCCTCCTTAACCAGCCATCATTCGTTTCCGGGCATCTCCAAAGCCCCAGACTGCGGCCTAGAGTCTCGAACCGCTGCTGAGGTTACGTGGCGGGATTGCCAGCTCGTGCTTGGCACAGAACAGTTTACGCCATAGCGATGCGCTGGCCGGTTGTATCCCTGCGGGATTCATTCTCCACCTACAAAATCAATCCCGAAGGATTTCCCCATTGCATGTGGCGTTGGACGAGAAGAGGTAGACGAGAATTGCTCAATGGTGGCTAGGCTAAAGTCCATGCATTCTGCGACATATACAACATGGCAGCCTCGTCAGAAATAAACATTAGACCATCATTTTGGCGGAGCAAATCAGCGTGCTTGTCCCCGCACGCACATGGCGTTCGCATATGCAGGGAATTTGTGACGGGCATGCGTCTAGGCCGTGACTGCATGAAACGCCCTCCTTACTGGACGCCGCATGCAAGTAGGGTGTTGGAAGATGCGGTTGGTCATATGACATCAAAGCTACAGAGTCTGCCATGTACTGGGGGACAGTTTCCAGGCAAGTTGCGCTGTCTCGGCTCACGGCAAGGCACGCCCTTAAATCTTGATACCGAAAGCCGAGGCTGCCGGTGCCAACAAGAAGCAAAAGGGAGAAGAAGATGAATCCATGGCAAACTCTTGTGCCAAGAGAAAAGAATCAGAATGAATGGCTCAGAGATGGAGTACCATTCTTTCTGGACTGAAGAAAACATCTCAATACATCACATCAACAGACGTAGCTGCAATCCTCCGGCTTTCGCAGGGCTATGCAGTGTTCCATGCGGCTGTGGTGCAAGCGAGCAGCGTCATCAGCTTGTTGTGTTGCACCTTTTATACGATTGGTGTGAACGCACGGAAATTTTACGAAACAAGATCTTACCTTGCCTCAGCTCAAAGCCAGTCTAAGTGAAAGGCATTACAGACGATCAGTACATGCTCAGTATTGACATTGGTGTCCGAGTGAGTGCTATTATCTGGGCAAGACTGTCCCTCAAAGGCGCTTGTTGCTTCTCCTTGACCTCAATCACCTCACATGAGACAGTATAATGATAAGTTAGATATACATAGCTGGCGAGCTGACGGACTCTTGACAGCGACGAGCTCGCATCCGGAATGTTGCCGGCGTCGTCAGATGGTCTACAAAGTCGTGTACTACCTGTAGGGTCACATCTATATCAAGCCGCATTATAAGCTCATGAAGAAGATGACGCGCCTGCTTACCGAGTAGTCTCAGCCTCGGGGATGGCACAAGCTCTTGCATCGACGCCCCGCGCTTCCTTGATGCAACGATGCGGCCATGCTTTCCCCCCCGCAAGACGACAGTGTGGTAGCATTTGCCATGTTTCTGCGGCATAATTCGTCACATCTGCACTGGCTTTCCTTTGGTTCACTTCATTCTCAATTTTGAGGCACGAGTACGCCAGTTCTTTTCTATGCTCGGGGCTTTTACTCGTCATGCCTTGTCGCCCCGATGACGGTGGAAAGTAGTGGTCATACTTTGTACCCCGCCGTCATGCAAATTCCCAAGAATTGGACAGAAGAGGAAGACGATATTCTTCGATCCTTGGTAGCTTCACAGACTGGTCAGTTACTTTCTGTACTTTGTTCCCCCAGCTCTTTCAAGGTGGCCCTCGTTCTGAGATCATCTCGTTTGCAGCACATGCGGTTCAATGGCAGACGATTGCCTCGAAATTGACCGGCAGAACAAACAAGGATTGCCGTAAAAGATGGGCGTATTGCCTGGCACCAAATATAAGAAAAGGTCCGTGGAGTGCGACAGAAATCGAGCTGCTGCATCAAGGAGTAAAGGCCTACAACACCAAGTAAGTACAACCTCACCTTGCTCAAATTACATGTAGCGTTGGCGTTACCAACCATGGCATTATTCCTGTCGCTGGTCAATTGTCATGGCCTTGTTAATGTCTTGTCACAATGATAGGTGGGCGAGTGTTGCCCAGCATGTACAAACACGCCAAGCCGACCGTAAGTCTTCATCTCATAAAATTGTCGGAAGAATGAGACTGTACATTCAAAGTTTTTTGGACATTGTCAAAGTAGGCAGAGAAATTTGTTGACGATTTAGAATGCGCAAGACGCTGGCAAGAAGTAGAGAAGCCGACAATAAGTCGTGATAGATGGTCACTCTACGAGGTTAGGAATATATATCCCCATTTGCCCCTTCAGTCGTTGACACGCCGACTCGTTAGGATCATATACTACGAAACGCCGTCAAAGCTCACGGCAGACGATGGACTGAAATTGTTGAGCGTTATTTTGCTCACAGGACTCCAATTGCCGCAAAAAATCGGTACTTATAAGCCCCTTGGCCCCGACTCTCTATCAACCCACTGACAAGACTGCTGACTCTTGTCCGTGTAGTTATTACCAAATCTCCAAGTTTGAGGGGAATAAAGAAGACGAGGTAAATGATTCCACTTAAAGGGGCTCATGGCTCAAGTGCGGCATATGCTTCGTGCTTTGGCAAGATTCTCCAGAGCGTGAGTATTAGGCTAAATGAAACATGAGTTTCTCCATGGTACCTTGCATCTCAACACGAATATTATTTCCATGAAACTCTCCAGATCTAGTAGATTTTGTGTATCATTACTACCAAGGCACAACACCGTACTCTGCGCACACCCGTCCAGCATCAGCGTCTCTTTCCCCTCTAACGATGGAAGCCACGCGCTCTCCTCCCACTTGTGGCTCGGCCGCTCCTCTTGCTCTCAGCTGCTCAGGCGTATCAAACAAATTAGTCGCCACCAGGCCCGGATCCGCTCCGTGAACCAAAAACTTGCCACTGCCCTCTTGCTGAAGCCGCACCCAATACTGGTTCATAATCATGTTTCGCGCTGCTGTCGCTGCCCTGTACTCGGTTCCGCGTGACGCATAGTACTTGCTTGCCGGGTTGGAAGCGTGGGCTAGGGACCCCATGCTGCTTGACAAGAAAACAAGTCGCGGCTTGGGCGCCTGGCGCAAAAGGGGTAAGAAGGCTTCAGTGACGCTGATGTAGCCAATGACGTTTGTCTGGAAAATGCGCCGGGCAGCGTCTCGTGCTGCGCCACGGACAACGATTCCGGCATTGTTGACCAGCACATCGAGACGGCCGTGGGAGGCCGTGATGGAGGCGGCTGCAGCATCAACGCTCGCATCGTCGGTAACGTCGAGTTGTATAAAGGAAACGGTCCCTTTTAATTCTGCAAGATTGGACAATAGTTCCAGAGCGGCCTCACCTCTCTCTTGAGTGCGGCTTCCGATGATGACGTGATAAGAGGCACTAGAGAGTAAAAGACTTTTTGCAACCTCAAACCCAATTCCCCCGTTCCCGCCTGGTTTCCTCTGTTAGACACCCAACACACGAGATTCAGCAACGCATTAGCCGGGGTACTTGCCTGTAATCAGCGTGACAAGCTTTTCCATTGAGAGAACACCATGTGAGTGAATATGGCAAGGCAGCACACTTTTTCTCAGAGGCTCGAGACTTTGATAATTTAGTTTGGCGTCCTCGTATATCTCTTCTGCTTCAACCTTGGCTCATCTCGCGTCTTGTCCAAGTTGGGGGCCAGGCTTTCCATCATAGATTCCGTGGCGCACAGTTCTCAGCCGATATACCCTTGACTAAATGTAACTTGTACATTTCCCGGGACCATGATTCACGGGGAAATTTTAATTGACATGAGCCATTTTTTAAGCTCCTCGGCGGAGTTTCGCAGTGGAAGCATGCAAGGCGGACTTGGTGCATGCAGCATGTCAGAGTCCTCGGTCCGGTCCCAGTCCGGTCCGTCAAGCATCACGGGCACAGAGTTTTGATCATTCATTCCGGCTTCATGCGGCTGAGCCGCAATGAAAACTTGGCAACATGCGAGTCAACATTACACCGTCATTCAGCTACGAGGGCTAGAACGCTCGTCCACCCCTCCTGTTGACGGTTAAGCTTATGCAGGCTGTGCGACGCGACTCGTCACATTAGCATTTCCCTTGTCCTAAACTTATCTACTCTCACATTGTTTCGCTTTTTAGCTCTTTTTCGACAATGTTCTTGACAATACCACGCACCTTTGGATTACACTCTAGACCGAAACCCGTTTATACTAGTTATCATCTAGCCGTGAATTATTTATTCCCCCCCCTCTGCCACAACTATGCAGTTGAGTAAAGAAATTGAGAGGACAACTTTACCAATTATTTGGCCTCTAAATTATACCTACTTATAAAATGGGATCCGTTGAAACACTCGAGTCCTTTGACTCGACCAACTTTGACCCTATTCCACTACCAGATCACCTTCCAACCTATAAACTGCCAAGGGTCTCCATTTCCAAACTCATCAACAGCGATCATGCTCATACCAAGACAGTCTTCGACATATGCTCTCAAACGGGATTCTTCTACCTGGACCTGATGGATCTTCCGCTCGGCCGGAGACTCTGGGAGAATGCCTGCAAGGTCCGCAACATTGTACAGCACCTCTTGGCTACCCTACCAGAGGAAGTGAAGCGCGGCTATCGCACCCGTGTTGAAACGGGAGTACTCGATCGAGGCTATACCATGACCACTCCCGAAGGACAAGGTGTTGCCAAATACGTCGAGTCGTTGAATGTAAGACCCAGCCAGGTTCCCACTCTCTCTCTCTCTCATCTATTTTTTTTTTTGAACAAATCCCAATAATCCCTTTCATGCGGCTGCTAGATTCCCCGCGATGAACTTTTTGCAAAGACTACACCAGGTTGGGAATTGCCCACGTGGCTCAAGCAGCACCAAGACCTGTTCAAGGAGATTCAAGCCGACGCGCACGTAGTTGAACAGACTCTCCTTGCTGCTCTCGAAAAGCACTTGGGACTTGCAACAGGCTCCTTCACCAAGACACATCAGCTCGAAAGCCCAAGTTATTCGTTTCTGCGCGTGCTGAGACACCCACCGTCAGACCCCGACACGGCCATTCGCGACCGCCCTCGCATTTTCGCGCACCGCGACGTTGTCAGCATCTCCATGCTCTTCACTTGGCTTGGTGGCTTGCAGATTCCCAACGACGACGCCGTCAATCCCACCGACGATACAGGGGCCAATGATGACTCGTGGCTTTGGGTCCCTCCAGAGGCTGGGCACATGATTGTCAATCTTGGAGATGCCATGCCCATCTTTACCAACGGTGTACTCAAGTCTGGTCTTCATCGCGTGGTAACTGCCTATGGCGAGCAAGCCAAGTTTGATCGAATGTCGGTATTGCTTACTGGGCGTCCGAATTGGGAGGTTCCCATGGAGCCACTCAAGGGTACCAATATTCCGGCCTTGACTTTGGAACAGGCCGAGAATAGGCCCGTCGTGAGCTGCAAGCAGTGGGGTGATGATGTTATACGCGGCTATTATCAAAATGATGTGAAATGGAAAGACGGCAGCCGTTAGCACGTCTTGTCTACTGGATCAGTATCTTGTTAAGCAATTCATTTACTTTGTGCCAAGTTTGACTGATTCTCGGCACCAGTGCTGTGTTGTGATGTGATCTGCGACTATTTGAGAATCAATGCGCATTTATATATGCAAAGAAATATCGTTCTACTTCCTTTGACGCTACAGCGCCACAACCAACGACCACCACTCACACCATCATCGCACACTCACTGCTCTGCCTGCTGCTCAATCCAAAATGCATTCATCCTAATCTCCTCCTCCAGCGTCCACGGCAGCACCACCCTCTCCGCCTCCTTGACCCTCTGCTCCGAAATCGCAAACTCATGCGGCAGCCTCACATCCCCCGCCCCTCTCCCCAGCATCATGCGCGCCGCCGCCGCGCCGCTCCGCGCTGCCGCCGGCATCCCGTGCCCCGTGTATCCCGCACTCACATACAATCCCCCCTCCTCCTCCCCGCCGCCGCCGCCGCCCAGCATCTCCGGCACCTGCCCGACCCACGGGTGGCCGTCCCGCGAGTAGCCCATGATGCCCGTCCACTCATACGTCGCCTGCAGCTCCTCCACCTCTTCTTTCCCGGGCCGTAGCTCAATGGCCCCGTGCAGGCCTCTGCGCAGCCGCGCGCTAATCTCGTCGTCGATGACGTCGTCGCGCGAGGTGTGGCTGCGCAGCTCGGCGTCGCCGGCACGCTCCCCGCCGAGAATCAGCACGCCGTTTTCGTCGTCGCCGTCGTCGCGCTGCACGAGGTAGTCGTCGGCGCCGTCAGCCGTGCTCCAAATGTACGTGCGCCGTAGCGGCGTGTGCCCGGCGGGCGGTGGCCGCAGCGCCGAGACTTGCCCGCGCGTAGGCCGGATGAGGCCCGTCATCCGAGGCAGCAGGTGCGACGTGTAGCCGTTGGTCGCGAGCAGGACCTGCTTGGCGACTACCTGGCCGCGCGGCGTGTGCAGCACCCACGAGCCCCCGTACCGTTGGAGGCTCGTCACTGGTGTCGTCGTCTGCAGGTTAAATTTTACCTGCCGCGGCCGCGCCGCTTCATCGTCATTCTTCCCCAGCAACGTCTCCAGCACCCACGCCACGAGCTTATAAGGCCACAGCTTGGCCGCGTGGGGGTGCAGCACCGCGGCGCGGGCGCCCGGCACGCGCAGCTCCGTCAGCTCGCGCTGATCCTCGACGTAGCGCACCTTGTCCGCGAGAGACGGGTGGTATCTGCGCAGGAGCCGCACATTCTCCCGGGCGGCCTCGGCCTCGTCTTCGGTGGCGAGGCGACACACGGCGCCCGTCGACTCCCAGTCGCATGGCACCTGGTGGGCGCTGACCAGGTCCCGTAGGAAAAAGTAATTGTCGAGCTCAAACTGCGCCACGCTTGGCTTGGTGATGAAGATCAACGGGTGACAGTGGCCACCATTCTACAGCGTCCCAATTCCCGTGGTCAGTAATGCAAAGCGTGCGTAATCGTCTTGTGTAGCAGGCCTCGGTTCGGTATTGAAACGTACTCGGCCTGTGGCGCCCCAGCACGCCTCGCGTGCCTCGAGCATGAGCACATCACGCCCTCCGTCCACGAGCTCCCTCGCAGCAAATGCGCCTGTGATGCCGCTGCCTACCACAACAACGTCGGCCTGCTCGGGGAGCTTGTCGGTGGTGCGGTGGCCCAGCAGCGCCGGCGACGGGTCGCGGTGCCAGTACGAATGCGTGCTCTCGGGCGTTGGCAGCTCGGCCTGGCCCTCTTGCAATTGAATCTGCGTCATCTTGATGTATTAACAAATATGGCGAGCGTCGACGTATGCTACCTCTGCTTTGCTTTTGCCGGATGGTCACTCTGTTGTGGAAAGATGCAGCCTGGTAATGGTCAAGGCCGCGAATCACTTGGGCGGGGTGTCCCGTCCCATCAGATCGGCGCAGCGCCACACTATGCACAACCTCGATGCCCTTCACTGATCAGGGCACTGCCACGCAACCTGATGACGAGTTTCTCGCAATGTTTTCGAATTCAAGAGTCGGGTACAAATTCCACTTCCTCAGCTGGACTTTCTACACCCCACTGTAGTTAATGCCTTCCTCTGCGCATCGGTCAAGATGGCCGATGGGTGGGCCGCAGCGTTGTCGACATTCACGAAGCAACTACTTCCTCAATTAAGCCATAATGTGTTCATACCATTTCTTCGTTAGACTCATACGTGACAAATGAACGTCCGCTAATGTGTTCGCGACTCCCCTTGCTGAGATCCATATCCCTTCCAGGTGCTATCGATGTCCTCCCATCTACTATGATACGTATATATTTACATGATCCTTGAACGCCGAAATTCATTCCTGAGTAGTAACCGTATCTCGGTTCTGTGGCAATACAAGCCAGATTCTGTGTAGCCTTTCCCTTTTTTTGCTTCCATAGCATGATATCTTTCCCCATATATATATAATCCCAAGCTAGCTCTTGCACCTTGTATTCGTCGACCATATATCTAGTATCTCAAGTATAATTCGTAAACGAGCGTCGCCTGTTAGGTCCGCCATTATTTCTGTAGCGAGGCTGCTGACGCCCGATGGCCGTATGTGTTGTAATGACAAAAACTCCGAATAAATCATGTCGTAGTGTAACTCCGTGATCGTGGCTGCCCTGATTTTATCGACAGCGGCTCGCAGATTCGTCGCCGCATCACAAGGTCGATGCCACATTTCCAACAACTCGGTAATATCTCTCTGTACGTTTCTCCGTACTGCTTCCAATCCAATCGAAGCTAGAGGTGTATCCTTTCACATGTATCCAGCGTTGTTCCTTGGCTAGATTGGATGCTCGTCTAAATAGTTTAGACATCCGTCATTTCGGTATCGCTGTCGACAGCAATGGCTACTGGGGGCAAATCTTCGAGACCCCAGCTTCCTTCATAGACGGTGGCGGGCGCATTGCGATGCTCAGCGACCCACTGCAGCCCCTCGAGATCCAAGACTTGGTCGATGCGGGGTCTGTCGCCAGGCTCTTGAGCAGTCATCCAGCGGACAATAGAGTCGAGAGAGCTGGGATGAAAGGCGTCGACCATGAAGGGGGGCTGCTGGCCCAAATCTGCGTTCTTGAAAGCATCGGGAACGTTGCCTCTGCTGTCTTTGTTGGCCAGCACTTCGCTGCTGTGCACAGCTTCAAGCGGAACGCCGCTGGCATCCCGCTTTACTTCGTTGGAGGGCATCCAAGTGAGGCTAGGAACTTCGGAAAGATCTCCAGATCGAAGAGCAATCCAAGTAGGACCGTTGTCCGGAAGCACAACGTTGGCTGCAACCTCCAGAGTGATGAGCCCAAGGGAAAAGACATCGGCCGGCTGACCAACCTGACCCTTGAGCATTTCGGGAGCCATATACTCCCTGTCGCCTTCAGTGTCCACGCTAGAAGTGGCAGAGCAGGCTTGTGCAAGACCGAAATCACTAATTTTCAGGGCTCCTTCAAAGTTGATAAGGATGTTGGCAGGCTTCATATCCAAGTGCATGAAGCCAGCATCGTGAATTTCCTTCAAACCCAGTGAAAGATCCTGCAGAATCTTGAAGATGCGAAAGTCATCCAAGCGTCCACCGCGGCCCACGTTGCCCAGAAACTTTTCCAGAGTGCCTTCTTCGCAGTACTCAGTCTGGATGTAAAGGTGGAAGTTGTGCTCCCAGTCGTCAATGTAGTGAACAACATGCTCAGCATGGGACAGAGCTTGAAGGATGCGAGCTTCACGGAGCTTGAGCTCACGATCCTTGGGGCCGTGATAAGGATGCCTGCTCTTCTTTACCGCATACACTTGGCTCATCGTCGCGCTTTGGCCAATCTTTCGAGCTGGCGTCATGGATAGAGATTCGGAGAATAGAGTCTGGTTCGTCTTGGTGACGCGATAAACGGTAGAGAATTCGCCTTTGCCCACCTGTTCAACCTTATCAAACTTTGAATACAGGCTTGCATCAATGTCAAGATCGCTGGTGCGGTCATTGACAGGAGTGACAAAGATGCTGGTGGACGAGCGGAAGTCTCTGCCAGCGGTAGGTGTGACTGGGGGCGGCATGGAGCTTTCAGTAGCCTCGTTGAACTGCGAGAGGGAGAGGCGACTTGTGTCAAGCGGCAGCATGCCCTCATGTGGAGTCTGAGGAGTACGCTGTCTCTCAATAGGAGACGCAGTTGAGGACCTCGGAGGCATATGCTTCACAGCAGAGAGTGGAGGTAGCGCAAAGGTTCGGTTTGCGCTTGGACTCTCCAAGGACTGCTCGCTCAGGTTGCTCAGGCTGGGAGTCAAGCTGTTCTTGGTGGGTGTTGGAGGAACATCGGCGTCCAAGCTGGCTGTCAGATCGGTGTTTTCGCCAAAAAGAGTGCGGTCCTCGCCATCGAGGCTGAGGACGCTTCCTCGACGAGCGCCAAGCCCGGATGGACCGCGCTGGAAAATGGTCATGCCCTTGGCGACATTGCCAAATGTGTCGGGGGCACGGATAGGTGCAGCCGAAAATGGAGTTGACGGCATGCCAGCAAAGGAGCCTCTGCTGTTACCCCTCTTCCTCAGGCCGCTGCCTGCTTGGGGGGGAAAGGTGGCAAACGGATTGCTGTGCTTTTTACAAGGCGTGTCAGGTGGGGCGAACTTCTTGTCCGCCTCCTCCTCGGGGTTGCGGTTCACCTTGGAAATTAAGCCGGTCGAGTTGAATGCGCCAACCCAGAGATTCGAATGGTTGGGCGTCGCAACAGCTTTTGTGTGGTCATGCGTAGAACGCGCGGTAGGACGGGTGGCGTTTAGAGGGAGGGAGCGCGAGAACGGATGCGGCCGAGGTCGTTCAAAGGTCGGCTTGACCGGTGCGTAGAGGGCAGGCTCTTGTTCAGTCAAGCTGTTGCCCGAGGAGGAAGTGGTAAGAGTCTTGGAGAGAGGGTGAGGTTGGTGCGATTTGCTTTCCATGGGGTGGATGGAAGCATTTGGTAGAGACACATTGGAAAATGGACTGTCTCTGGGCACCAGCGGGGGGACAAAGTGGTCGGTAGATAGTCGTGGCCTGCTTCTACCAGGAGTCGAGAGATCGGAAGATATTTGGGCGAGCTGGCGTTCACCAGTGCGTCTGCCTAGGGAACGCTGCTGCAGTGTTGACTTGCGGAGAGAAGAAGACCGCTTAGGAACGGAAGATGAGGGAGAGGGAGAGGCGAGAGCATCGCCGTGGAAAGCGACGGGCATAGCTGAGAGCTCGTATTCAGGATGAGAGTCCTCGTGAATGTCAAAACTCTGAGACGAGGTGGTGTTGCTGCCGAAAATGCTGAAGCTTTCGGGGCTGCCAAACGTGGCGATGCCGTGCATACTGCGGCGTTTGGCCACGGGGCTGCCTTGACTGGGATGGTCGAGATTCATGGTCGCATCACTGCGCTTAAGAGAGCCAGTGGTCGAGATCATGTGTTCTGGGGTCAGGTCCAGAGCTTTGAGAAACGCGGTCTGGGAGGACCCAGAAACGTCGAGATGCAGACTGTGGCGCGAAGGTTTCTTGTCTAGAGTCTTGAGAATTGCGGCGCTTGCACGTGTGTTTTCCTGGCCGGGGGAAAATCGAGTTCGAGGGGATGCCGATGTTGCGGGACGCGCGTAGTTGATGGTATCCGAGGTGGTGTTGAGGCTGCGTTTGATCGGGCTCTTGGGCGAGGCGCGGCGTGCCAGCTGGCGGGCGGGTGAAAGCGTTTTCGCAGCCTTTGCACTGCGCAACGACAAGCGGACGCTAGGGCGAAGAGGGGTCAAGACGGGCGACTGCAAGGGCGTTGTAGATTGCACAGGTGCAGGAGCTGGAGGCGCAGACTGAGGATGCGCAGAAACAAGGCGATGTTGATGTTTGGGAGTGAGCACAAAGCGCCTAGAGGGAGTTCTGGGAGAAGCTGGCAGCGAGTGATCGGAGCTCTGTGAACTTGTGCGGGAGAGAAATTTGGAGGGAGATCGCGACAAAGAGCGACGGAGGGTGCGAACAGCAGAAGAAACATCGATCTGATGGGCGTGAGTGGGCGATGGCAGAGCCAAGGTGCCGCCCGAGTTAGAGAATGACATTGTGTTTGTGTTTGGAGGAATGCGCGCCGACGGCGTTGACAGCGGGGCGCACACAAGCGAGGAATGTTGACGAAACAACTCCTAGGCCCTAAAGGCAAAAATGACAAGCAGAAGCTGGAGAAACCGATTTGACAAGACGATTTCAAAACAATAAGGCAGGAATTCGAGGTTTGGGTATAAAGCTATACGTCGATGAAATCTCGACGCATCAAATAGGCTGTCGTGTGTCAATGTAGATGACGGCAGAGTGTCGTCTGCTCTATCAAGGCAGACTTAAGAACAAGTCCAAATACAGCAGGGTTGATCAGGTAGATACCATGATTTGGCGAATGTAGACGTAATCAAGACGTTGAGCTGGTTGCGAGAGCAGTAAACCCCGATAATGCGGCGCAATCGAGTCGTCGGGTCACGAGGGGCAGTTAGCACATGGCGGGTCACGAGACGGGCACATGCGAATCGCTCCTGCTCGAAGAGAGTGCGAGCCGGAAGTTGTGATGTCTTGTGATGGTACGGCCTGTCACAATCACATCCGTCTCTTACTCAATTTGTCGATCTTGTGGTTGTATCCAGATTCCTTCAGCGATGCGAAGGTCCACACTGCGGTCGAGTATCGCGCCTCAACCGTTGACCATACCTCCGGGGTAATGGCAGCGCAAGTGTCTGAGAGGGGAATGGTCGAAACAAGGGATCGATTTACTTCGATCCAAGGGCGAGATATGTGCGGCAAAATGGTCCTTTGTCGAAGGGGGTAGAGGATGCGTGCGGATGGGCAGCTAATGTGAGGAATGTAAAAAGCAGGCGCAGGGTGTCCTTGACGAGAGCAGCAGTAGCGTGGTGGTAGCGTGGGTACCTAGCAGTAGTGGTGAGTGAGCAGTGAGCAGTGGCGTGGTGAGCAGTGAGCAGGAGGGATGGATGGATGGGCTCTGACGGGCAGCAGAAGAGGAGTTAGCGCAGCCGATATAAAGCCCACTTTGACAAGCCGAGTTCGAATACTGTTGGGTTTGTCGCGGCCCGGGTCTTGGGTCTAGCTATTTGACGGGGTGCGTGGAGAAGGCCGACGAGGGACAGGAGAAAGAGAGAGGGAGGCGCGACGAGGCGGGTGACGCATTTGTTTACAATGTTTCCTGATTTGGCTAGCGTGTCGCGCCCGAGACGCGTCGAGAAAGAGGCTGCTTTGATTTCTGGGCTGGTCCGACCCACTACCGGGGATGTCACAGGGGGGTTGTACAGGGGGAGGATTGGGGGCAGCGGCGAGGTTACAGGGGGTGCGAGTCCACAGAGTCCACAGAGTCCACAGAGTCCACCAAGAGTCCACTGAAAAGGTGCTGCAGCGGCGCAGCCCACAGTGCCACAAGACCCCGGAGAAGCCCGCGAACTGCTGTAGCTCAAGGGTTCAGTGGCAAGGGGTCGCTGTAAATGCGCTGTAGATCTGCCTGAATGCGCTGAAGTGTCCTGAAATATCCTGAGAGTGCTGTGATTTCAACTTGGTGGGCTTATCGTCTTCCCGTCCAAGCACATCTTTACCACCACCAGTTCTCACAGGGATAAGAATGCCAAATTACTTTGGAAAATCTATCAGCATGCTAATTTCCACTGCCAATGTCCTTCATTTCTCTGTTTGCCATCTATCGACTCTGTTAATTACGAGGCGCTCGCCAAACAGGGGACCTGCTGCGAGTAGCAGTTCTCCGGGCTATCAGCATGCACTGTGCAGCTTCCCGTTTGTTGTTTTTGTTGTTATCCGCGAAATCCGTGTTTCCTGTCTTTTCCCCCGCCTCCTCGTCTGTTCCTGTGCCCCTATCCTTCTGCCTGTCCCTTCGGCAGACCTGCAGGCCCTTTTCTTGTCCCGTCTCCAGCCAGCCACCAGCCTCCAAGACTAAATATTGGAAACCAGCTCATCAAGCAAGCTCTCTGAGAAACCAAAGAAACTCTGCGACAAATTGCTCCATCGTGCCCACGCCGTGGCACGGTTCCACCACGTTTGCGCCAGGTCTCAGCATCTACGTACAAAAGTAAACAAGTTTGGCGCCAGGTACAACCCCTCGTGCCCCCATCCCAGCCCTCAAGGGACCACCAGCTCGGAGCACATCTCGCAGCGAATAATCGCACCGTCAGCAAGCCAGGACGCATCAGGAAATCCCTTGCTGCCACGCTGGACTGCATCGTGCATCAAGCTAGAGCTGCTTGCGCCGAGTTGCCAACGTGTGCCGTCCACACTGGTCGGCTAGACCCTCAAGACCCCGTCGCCGGTAAGCCCAACTTTTTTCGGGCCTCCATGATCCATCAGACGACCCTGACCTGATCGTCTGGCTGCCGCTCGCCCGCTCATGCCGCTCGCCAGCCATCTATTCATCCTTGTTCTCTACGCCTTGAAACTTGTCCTTTTTTTTTTTTCTTGTTTTGCTGCTCCTCTCACCAAGAAAAGAAATCTCTTGGGCAAGTCTCGGCTCAGTCGTCAGCTGCTGTTGCTCTGTGCTTTTCGCCACCTCCTTGGACTTGGAATTGCTCTGCCTTTTCATCATTGTCATCCACAGCATCGCACGCATCATGTCTCCAAGACACTCGCCGCTAGTGGGTCGTTGACGTGATAGGGCAGCCGAGCAGTCAAACCCTCTCGCGCTGGTCGTCATTGTGCTCCCTCCGATGCCCAACGTTTGCCACATCAGGCATTCATGGCAGGATTTTCGTGCTCTTCCTCTTACCTCTTGCCGCCTTGTCTGACGGTCACGCATAGCCCTCTGTTGGACAGGCGGTTACATCGGTTACATTCTCGTTATACTCGTTGTACAAGACGCGACCTCTGCCGCTGTCCAGATCGGGACAAAATAAACAAGACCACTCTTACGTAGCATTATCAGTCAGGTATTATCAATGTTGCCCCTATTCCCCGGCCTCTCCACACTACGGGGCTTGGTTAGTATTCGGCATCAAGTGCAGCTCAGGCGAGACCATCGCCGTCGTGGACGGTGGGAAGGCTGCTCCGTCCAACTTTCGCTCCGCCATTGCCCTTTTTAACCCCTATTCAACCTATTCAATATTGATTAAATAACTAGGTCCCAACCCCAGTCAACGTCTCGTTCACCCCGTCTGCGCTAGCTGCGGCCGGGCAGGCCAGCTTAGGCCCGACCCGCAGCACACGGAGTCGAACCCGGTCTTTCCGCCAGCCTATTGTTTCCATCTTGCCCTCTTGGGCTGGCTTCTTGCTCCTGACAGGAGCGCGCCGTCCTTGTAACACAGTTGGTGTCAACTGCTTCCCGTCGGGGCGTCCCGAGTTCATGCGACACTCGCTGCTATCTATTTGGTGTATTGCTACAGATACAGATTACTCGTCATGTTGCCAACAACACAGAGGCCCGGCAACCTGGTCCTTTTCAATGCCTGCCCCTAAAATACTTTCACCAGTTCATGCAAACTGGTGGGCAGCTGCTGAATCGCGGCCAGGGAATGCCGAAGCTCAGACGAGTCGGCCTCTGTTGTGGCCAGAGGGCTGTGACTGCCGCCTTGAAGCAGCCGGCCACCAAGGTCCAACGCTCTTCTGGCGACCCATTGACCCCTTTTCTTTTACTCGTTTTATGCGCGTGGCAAGGTGACACTCTACGGACCGGCCCCTTCTTCTTCTTTCTTGTGTTCCTTTGACCGTTCGTCGTCTGTGTTCCTGACCGCTTTGTGCGCACAAGGTGCCGAGCCAGCCCTCTTCAGCGTAGCGCCGGTGACACTCTGCTAAACACAAGGCGGTAAAGACGAAAGATTCGCGATTTTTGCCAGGCGTCTGTGTTGCTCACCGCATCTGACATGCGACTTTGTGCGACTGCCGTTTTCGAAACCTACGAGGCTGGGGGAGAAGGGCCTGTACGAAAAAGTAGGGCAGACCTGCAAGGGGAACAGCCGAAAGTGCAAGGCATGGGGTGCTGGCCGCCGCCCATTGACCGCCTCACGCACAGTGCATGAACGACAGACTAGACGGGTGGCTGAATGGCACATCATCTTTCTGTTTTTTCTGGTGGCGGGGAATCCTGACAATGGATTTAAAAAAAAAATTCACCCTGGTCGTGCGATAACAAGGGCAACGCGTCGTGGTGCTGGATCTGTGGTGGATGGAGGTGGATTTGCTTGCCCTACCTATGTAATAGGCGAAACGGCAGCATGATATCTGTGAAATGTGTCGTCATTGTCAGATTTAGACCATTACCCTATATTCGAGGTTGTATTTGGATATTTGCGAAACACTCGGCTAATTGTTTATCATGCGCAATGCGCATTGGCGACATCGTTTCCTTGCAAGTTTTTTTCACGTCGTCATGCTTTACGTGCATTCTATTGTAAGCTGGTGGCCGATAATGACAAATAATTCGTTCCTCGGAGATACCTCCAGGCTATATTATCAGTTGTAGTGGGATGCCGTCGTGTAAGATTATGCCTTTGACTTCCACGTATTCATACAAGGGATGCGATTTGTAATTTACAGGCCTCGCCACAACCCTACACAAGCGAATGCATAATACCAACACGACCTAACTACTCCGTAAATAGTTTGGCAAAATCGACATTGATTCCACACAGGACTAATTAAACTCAACGCTTACATGCAACAACACCTCGGCCAACGCCTTGCCATGTTTCACCCACTATCATGCAACTGAAACTCGCCATTTCATTAAAGCCAATTACTCAATACAGGTCCATATTTTCGAGATGGATTAATCCGTTAGCGGGCTACACGCAGTAAAGAAGAGGAAAAAGTCAGCCATCGACTCAAGAAAAGCAGACACCAGCCCCGACAAGGACCAGGGCACGGCGTAAACCACACTGTACACAGAAGAACAACTCACCGGCGTAAATTGCCGCAGCTTGACGCCAGCCTCGCGAAAGACGGCTGCCGTCTCCGTATCCATGCTGTAGCCATGCGCGTAGACGACCTCGCTGATGCCCACCTGGCAGATCTTGATGCTGCACGTCAGACAGGGGCACGTGTCGCAGTACAAGACGGAGCCGCCGCGGATGCGCTCGCGACCGGCCTCGAGCAGCGCATTCTCCTCGGCGTGGATGCACAGGCACGTCGCGAGGCCGACGCCCGACGAGTTGCCGCTGTTGCAGCGCGGGCAGCCGCCCTCGGCACAGTTGCGCAGCCCCCTCGGCGTGCCGTTGTACCCCGTCGACACCACGCGCTTGCCCTCCCCGACGAGCACGCACCCGACGCGCCGCTTCATGCAGTTGCTGCGGTGCGCGGCCAGCGAGGCCAGCGCCATAAAGTACGTGTCCCACCCGGGCCGCAGCCGCTCCGGGTCCGCGAGGTCCAGCTTGCCGAGCGTCGCGTACAGGTGCGCCAGCGTCGGCGACGTGTTGACGAGGCGCACCGTCGCGCGCGAGATGAGCGGCTGCAGACCCTGCTGCGGGCAGTACAAGTGCTGGTCGCTGGCCGCGGCAAAGGCCTCGAGGGTGAGCGGCGCGGCCGCGTCGTCGTCGCTGCTGGCCGCCTCGATGCGCGCCGTGTGGCGCCGCCAGCGCACGAGCAGTGGCGCGTCGGTCGAGATGAGCATGAAAAAGGGGCGCCGCAGGAAGACGTCGAGCACCTTTTCAGTGGGAATGTCGGTCGTGACGAAGCGACTACGCCAGCTGAGCGTCACAAAGTCGAGAAGCGCCTCGGCCGTGTCAAAGGTCTGGCTGTCGGCCCCCCTCGCAAACGCCGACCTCGACGTCGTGCTCGCTTGAGCGGCGGCCGGGCCAGTATCGGCGGAACCATTCGTTGGTCTGCTGCCGAAGCCATTCACCCCCTTGGGTTCGCTGCGCAGGTAGAGCGGTTTGAAGCCATGGTGCTCGACCAGATACTGCGCCACCGTCTTCTTGCCGGAGCAGATGCCTGTCCCGCGGGTGTCAGTATATTGCGAGACACTCTGCCATCTTTAGCACGACTCATCTTACTTCCGCATACACCGATGAGCATGCTGAATCAATCGTCAGCCGCCAAAGACCTGCAGGTGGGTTCCAATCTTATTCTGCCAAAAGTTGAGCAAGCACGGGCAAGGTCGTGAATATTGGAGGAAGGTGTCTCGGGCGCGGTTCGAGGTGGGTCTTCGAATTTAATAGGTTCTGCGTCAGCTGTCCGAATCGAGACAGCGGCCCTTTTCTCCAGCTGAGTATATTGGCAGAAGAGACATGGAAGGACTTCTAGAACATTAGATAACAAAGTGGTGTACGAGCCTGATCTCCAGGTGTTTTCTGTAGCCCTTCAATTTGGCGCCTCAAGGCTACGCGATCGCTGCGCAACATGTCAGTACCATACAAAGACAGCAAAGAAAGTAGAGCACACTGGAATGAATGTCGGCAAAGGGCAACGAGATGGGAGAAGGAAAAAAAATTCAAAAGAACATAACTTTATCATTGGAAAGAAGGTCATCTCATCTTCGAGGGCTGACATGCCAAAAAGTAAAGATCTCCGGTACAGGGAATCGAACCCTGGGCTGCTCGGATCCTTATTGAGAGCGAGCGATGTTAGCCACTACACCATACCGGATGTTTTCCTGTTGAAGAAGATCAACTTAATAGATTATATGAAGGTCTTCAAGCATTGTTGAGATGCTTGAGCTCAACTTGCGGAGCCGGATCAACAGTCTGAGCTAGTTGAGTCTCGTCCACGTCTGTTGAAAATTTGCAGATACCTTTGAGAGCTTGTTCGACACTTTGAATATCTCTTTCCCGCAATTTCTTGTTGGCTGGCGCCCGTTGCTGCCCGGGAGGCGCTTTGCCCCGCGGCGGGGCAGCCGACCAGGACATCCGCCTGCTCAAGTTGTCATGATGACTGTCTTGGTCAGATGACAAACCGCATGCGCTTTATTATTGACCACAGCACGCTGCCAACCAAACTTATCAGAAACAACAATTGTCAATACACGAGCGCACCTCTAATCCTCTTTCCAGAGCAGGTACATCGAATGCGAGCAAAGGCAAACAACAGCACGTTAACGTCTTCGATACCAAGCTCCACGAACGCTTGCGACAACACCGCGCGCGACACGCGCAGCAGCAACCATGGCGACTCCCTTACAGTTTGCCCCATTCGCATCCGAAATTGAGTTACCATTCTACTCGGCGCTCTTTGCGTCCAAGCTCGACTATGACAAGCTTGATGACTCGGCGCGCGGGGTTCTCGGGCTGTATGAGCCGCGAGTAGAGCAGCCTGAAGCGAGCAGCAAGATGCAGATATTGGGTAATGCCCTAACAAGCAAAAAGTATGGTCTATTGTCGGGCGTGACTTTTCTGCACGGAATACAAGTATGGCAATGTTTGGTTCCGCGACTGACCAAGGTGCAGTGCGCCGCTGGGCACAGCCAGAGCCGAAGGTATCATACGAAACGTGAACACTTTGGAGGACTTCAAGAACATGGACAAGACTGCAATGCTGAAGACAGCAGGGCGACAGGTGCGATATGTCGTAGCTACTTACCGCAGCACTACTGACGTGTACAAGATTTGGGACGCCATCAATGACGGTACAATCTACTCGGTCCCTTCCCTTCTCTCCTCATTCGTCATTCTCTCGTACGCAGATCTCAAGAAATATAAATTCACATACTGGTTCGCCTTTCCGGCGCTTCATTCCGACCCAGCCTGGCGCCGCTCAGGCCCCAGCGAGCGCCTCACACCCGATGAAACGACGGCCCTGGTCGACCGTGTCGGCACGTGGCGCTACTCGGTCGACGGCCGCGAGCACGGCTTCTTTCTCGCCAAAAAGGTTCACGGACCCGAGAGCGAGGACCACGACGAATACGCAGACGAAGCTGAAGAGATGGAACCCGATACAGAGGCCGAAACGGCCGCCAGCAAACTATCATACCACTGGAACGTGGGCTCGCTGCGCCGCTTCGAAGATGGCTTTTTCAACAACGTTGCCGAGGAGGACCGGTACATATGCTTTGTCGACTCGTCCACGCACGATGAAGGCCCGTCATGGCCCCTGCGAAACCTGCTGGTGCTGATCCGCCAGCGGTTCCGCCAAACGCGGGTCAAGATCCTCTGCTACCGGGACACGCGGGCGCGGCGGCACGAGGCCAGGAGTGTGGTCTTGCCGCTGGAGATGGACGCGGTCAGCAGCATGGAAATGGCCGAGATGCCCAAGGTGACGGGATGGGAGCGCTCGCGCAACGGCAAGCTCCAGGCGCAGCAGGCCAACCTGGGCGAGTACATGGACCCAGCGCGGCTCGCCGACTCGTCAGTCGACCTCAACCTCAAGCTAATGAAGTGGCGACTGGCGCCAGAACTCGACCTCGACGGCATCAAGAGCACAAAGTGCTTGCTGCTTGGCGCTGGCACTCTCGGAGGCTACGTGTCGCGTAACCTACTCGGCTGGGGCGTCCGTAAGATCACATTTGTCGACTACGGCCGAGTGTCGTACTCGAACCCCGTGCGACAGCCGCTTTTTGAGTTTGAGGACTGCGTTGGCGGCGGGAAGCCAAAAGCCGAGGCGGCGGCCGCCATGCTTCGCCGCATATACCCCGGTGTCGACGCTCAAGGTCATTCGCTCGCGGTGCCCATGCTCGGCCATCCGTTCACTGACGAGGCGCGCACAAAGGCGGACCTGGACAGGCTCAAGACGCTGATTGACGAACACGACGTGATTTTCCTCCTCATGGACACGCGCGAGTCGCGGTGGCTGCCGACCGTGATGGGCAAGGCCGCAGGAAAGATTGTCATGAATGCGGCGCTGGGATTTGATTCCTATGTTGTTATGCGACACGGCGCCGAGACAATGCGAGAGGGCCATCTACCTCTGGGATGTTACTTTTGCAACGATGTCGTTGCACCAGCAGACGTAAGCTTCTTTCCGCACAGCAGCCCCTCAATTTGCATACTAACCAATACTCGCAGTCCATGAAGGATCAGACTCTGGACCAGCAATGCACCGTGACCCGCCCCGGCGTTGCCGCCATCGCCTCCGCCCTGCTCGTCGAGATGCTCACCAGCCTTCTGCAGCACCCGCTCCGCAACGCCGCGCCCGCGCCGCAGCATCCCCCGTCGTCGGCCGAGCGCGACCCCCCGACCCATCCTCTCGGCCTCGTGCCGCACCAGATCCGCGGCTACGTGTCGACATTTACCAGCCTCGTGATTCGCGGCCAGAGCTACGACTGCTGCAGCGCGTGCAGCCCGAAAGTGCTGGCCGCGTACCGCGCCGACGGGTGGCAGTTTCTGCGGCGCGCCCTCCAGGAAAAGGACTACGTCGCTGAGCTCTCCGGGCTGGCCGAGGTGCAGCGCCGTGCTGAGGAGATGGCGGGCGAGCTGGACTGGGACGATGAGGACGAGGGCCTGGCCGGGAATGACGACGGCGAGCTGCGGTAGTGGATGGTTTGTAAAGGATCAAGAGAAGGAGGAGCAGCGAGAATAAGAGACAATATGACTGTTGGTAATGTGAATCAGCACATGTAGAGGGGAACATGGGATTGTTGAAGCGATGATGACTGGTATGGGCTTATACTACAGGTATGAAGGAGATTGATAATGGCGTACACTAGGATATATTTTTATTTCATTTTCCGCAATCCTGATGGCGTCTTTTTGGGAAACATGTATACAACAACGACCTGTATTCATATTCATTTTCTACTTGAATTCAACTGATGCTCGCGCATTCTTGACCATTCTCACATAACCTAGTGTCACAGTCAGTGTGCGTTTGCGTGTAGCTTGCGTGGCGGTGCCGGGAACCGCGTGCAACGTTGGACAGACAATCACGCAATGAGAGAAAGCCACTGAATGTCGCGGCCTCACCATATGTAAAATATAGGTGGGAAAAAACTAAGTGGTAGGCTGGGGTTACAAACAATGATGTGCAGCGTTCGCTCGTGAATCGGATGGTTCGATCCAGTGGGTCAGAACTGGGGTGGCGGCGTCTGCGGCCTGACGTAATGATGCGCAGACCAGAGGGATAGCGTCACACAAACATTGGCAAGAGGCATTCTTCAGTCACGAATGAGGGTGCATCTTGGAACAGAAAAGATCTAGGGAAAAGTCTTTGGATTGATGGGTATCGAAGAGAAAATTATCGTGGCCAAATATCGCCCGCGTCATGCAACCCAGCGAACCTTTGCATCTCCAATTCGTCATTAGGAGAGCACAACAGTCGTAGACCGTTGCTCATTACACTAAAGAAGCCAAAAAAGAAAATGAAAGAAGTCGCCGTCGGTCGCCGTGAAGATTGAGGGAGCGTGCGAATAATGTCGCGGCAGTAAAATGAACAAGTGCGTTGAGATGGAGTGAAGCGTAAAATGAGCGTAATGAGAGGCGCTGGCGACTTGAGCCTTGGAGATCCGGAAGCAATTAAAAGCTAAGCACTCTTCGCACGCAAGATGCGATCGTTACAAATGCAGCGGGTGAGCTCGGAAGACCAGCGGACGGTCGCCACCGTGGGGCGCTTGGTGGATTGCACAGGGAGGCATGGTGCAATGGCTAGGCTCTTGTCGCGACTCTCACATGAGGCGCTGTAAGGCGCTGGCGCACTTAATACTTGAGAATGATGTACAAAGCGTGGATGATACCGGGAATGTAACCTGCGAGAGAGGAGAGTAATTAGTACAAGGCGATTTTCGGTGAAATGCCAAGCGCCAAAGTAGGGAAGTGAAGCTTACCAAGGATGGTCAAGCAGATGTTGATGCAGAGGTCAGCACCACAGCCACGCTCCAGAAGGACACCGACGGGAGGAAGGATGATGGCAAGGAGGATTTTCTAAGAATTGGTCAGTATTTGGGAGACAACGTCTGGCGAGGTTGCTCGTAGACGTACGCAAATGTCGCTAGAGAAGAGAAGATCAGGTTAGCTCGGCTGTTCCGGAAGAATGGGCGCCATAATTGCGCAGACGAGCGAGGTGCTGATAGCAGCGGCAGCGAGGGGGGGATGAAGCTTACCTGGCGGTGAAAGGCATGTTGGCGGATTGAAGACGGCAACGAGAATAAGTTGAGTTTTACTTTATTGCTGTGTGGTGGTGGTGGTGTTGTTGGAGGGTGGATGCGAATATGTTGGAGAACAAAAGTAGAGAAGGCGACGGGTGGCGGGGAGGGGGCAGCAAGAAGCTTATAAGAAGGAAGAAAAAAAAAAGGATTGCCCAGCGCGGGCCGGAGATTAAGTGCTACCTACCTACCTACCTACCTACCCTTGCGGTAAACTTGGCAGGCGCTCGGAATGGGATCAAAGAAGGGAGCTCCAGAGCAAAATGGCAATGAATGTAGCCCAGCGGCAAGTGAGATTTGGTAGGGCAGGCTCGGGGAACTTTTTGGTTGGGCGAATTACTGTGGCAGGCCAGGTAGACAGACATACAACTGACAAAGCCCACAACACACAAACTTGAGCTGGGGCCGGTGTCTCCGCCTTGGCCGGACACGGACTTGCTAAGCCACAGCAACCAGCCCTGGCTCGATGCAACACTGTTGACTCCCAGGCTGCGCTGCTTCGGCTGTCTTGGCTGTCAACCTTGCTGCGTACAGGGTGACGGAGATTTCGTCTTGTTTATTTTTCAATATCTGCAGCTTCTTCTTCTTCTTCTTCTTCTTCTTCTCGCCTGCACTCCGAGTCCCGAGTTTTTGGGCAAGCCCTTGCATCTTGCAAAGAAAAAGCTGTGCAACTTTTGGCCTTGTCGGCGTACCTACCTGGCAGCTTCAGCCCCACAGACTGCGCCCAATCGGCTGAGCAGCTTGGCCAAGCTTCTCCATTCCCTTGTGCGAGATGGAAAAATTCTTCCATAGTTCCTTCCTTGATCAGCCAGCAATGACTTGGTCTACTCTACTTGATACAAACATGATGAATTCTCTGCTCAATTCCCATCGTCGATTTGACCCGTCCAGAACAAAATAAACTGGGCGCTCTGGCGGGGCAGCTTTGCTGTGAATCAAAGCTGTACTGCGTCATCGACAAGCCACAGTTGCCGGTGGCCATGCTCCACTGGGGCCATTTCTTTATTGCTCTTTTTTTTTTTTTTTAATCCATCTTCATTTTTTGAGTTCTGACCTGGGTAGCACCACGTAAGAATCATCGAGGCGCTTGCGAGCCGTTGCGAGATCCGGAGGCGATGGCAAGTGAGAAATCAATGAAAGAACACGCAACAAAACCAATATCAATGTATATAGACAGCACCACCCGTTCCAAAGCCGTCAGCTGACGGCCTAGAGGGTCTGCGACAGTCGTCTCTCATCGCTGATCCGGCTGCCCCCCTTGGCGACGCCTGGGCGTATCGCTGGGCCACATGCCTGCCGTTGCTCGTACGTCATTGGGGGCTTGGGGCCGGGGACGTGTTAAACATGCCTAGAAACGCCCAAACGAACGCAAGAGAGAGCCCTGGCTTGGGCCAGTGCCGATGCGTCGCCAATACTTGGTTGCTTGGCCATGCGACCACGTCACCTTAAAAAAAAAAAAATCGATATTAGATTACCACAATGCAAGCCTTGTTTGGTACGGATACTCCGTTACTACAATGTGGCAGTATCGCAGAGGACGGAAGAAATGAGACGACCTTGCCTATTGGTAAATTCGACCAGGCAAGGCCGAATCTACCCCATACCCCCGATTACCGACCTCTATTGGCCCTCGTCGTCGCATTACCCCTGCGTTAACCATGCCACTTATTACGACCCAGCTCCAGGAATTGGCTCCAGAATGATTGCTAGACTTGGGGCAAGGCGGCAAGGCATGACCGTTTGCTTCCCTGCTTTTCTCTTGCCAATTTCCAATCAAACAATGCAGCTATTATCTCAACGCCAGCATAATATCCTTACTGTGGCACCTTGCGTCACCCGCCACAACTCCCAAATCGTCCGTTTTGTCATTAACTAAATAGTTACATCACACTCACGTCTTTCGTCCGTCCCTTGCCTGTGGCGCAGCGGCCGACTTGGCCGTGCTTTTTCCACATGCCCTGTTTTTCCTACCCTGATTGCTCGAAAAGTCAGCCATCTCGACAACGAGATTCTTTTCCATCTGGGAGCTACCTCATCTTGATGCAAGTGCTCTTGAAATCTTGCCAGCACCCGACTGCGGGTGCATCACTCGCTCCCTAGTCTCCCGCTCTCGCAGATAACCATATGCAACATGTATCACAGGCCGGTGGCTGTGCTGACCTGCAAGTCGAATTTGGGCATGTTTGGCACACCTGATCAGGCTCGTCACACGCACACATGTATGTATTCATGAATAAAAAATGCACCACAATAACATGGCGTCGCTTGACGCCGAGGCGGCCGTGCTGCGCTCGGGTTCCCGCGCCCACAAAGGATGCGTTGCTTGACACTAGATGCTTGGCAAAATGGCGAAGCCTTTCATGGCCAGCCTGCAGCCAGAATCGAGCGGTGTGCTCTTGACGGGCGTCTAGATGCTTCCCGTCACATCTTTGCCCTGATCGGAGCTTTCATCTGTGTACAATAATGCAGAGCCCGATCTGTCAACAAGGGGGCCGCTCACTGTGTAGAAGTGAACGACTTGTATTATTATTACAGCCCAGTCTCAAAGACGGACAGCCTCGGCACTTGACCTGATGATACACATGATGCATCACATCACACCCATCATCTCTCTTTACAAATCTCCCCCCAACACTCCCCCTCCTCCTTAATCCGCCTTGACCGGGCGGCCCGCCATCCTCTTGCCGTACAGCACCGTGCCCGCCAGCAGGCTCCCCGCCGCCGCGCCCAGGTACACGCCCACGATAATCGTCACGGGCCACCGCTGCCAGTCGCGGTCCCAGTCGAGCGGGATCGGCACCGCGCCGAGCCACGCGCCCGCCGCCGCCCCGACCAGCGCTCCAAACGCCTCGTCCAGCGGCGCCGTCGCGCCCGCCACTGCGACCAGCGCCGGCCGGTCCAGCCCCCGCGCGTGCACCACCGGAAACACGCCCAGCAGCGCAAAGTGCGCCGCGCACAGCGCCGTGTGCGCCGTGTGCGAGAGGAACGGCGCGCCGAAGAGCACGAACAGCGCGTACAGAGCCGGAACCGTCAGCGTCGAGAGGAGGAGGGCGATGATGGCGCTCTGTGAGTGGGGGAGGGTGATTTGACAGTTAGTATGACAGTCTGGAGTTTTTTTGCCCGTTTAAAAGCCCTTGTAGTCCCAAGATTTTCGTAATATATGTGTAGAGAAAACGTACGGAAATGGGATTGACTCCCCCGTCATTCTTGCGGGCCTTTTCGCCCAGCCGCGGCTTCTTGCCCGCCTTGCCCGGCGACCCAGCGGGCGGAATGCACAGCACCGCGTAGACGGCCTGCACGGCTGCCACCACCGGCAGCGCCCTCCACAGCGTCGATGTAGGATCGGCGACAAGATTGTCCATCTGCCATGCCAACAGGCCCAGCAGCACCGCGACGCGGCACACGGAGACGCCCTGGGCCAGCGGCGAGTCGTACACGGGCACCGGGTGTAGCAGGATCTTGGGCTTCGCTTCTACGGCCTCGGGGCCGGGGCCGGCGGCGGCCATTGTTGTTGTCGTCTTGGCCGAGGACATGGCTGTTGGATGGGTGTGCGGTAAACGTTGCATTGTCCAAGGGCCGTCAGGGTGAGCTTTGCGCGCCAATTCATGGTGGAAATGGCTGCATCTCCATCGCGAAGTCACGTGCAGCTGCCTACTGGTTTGACGGGTATAAGCAACTGAGCCATAATTTTCTTGAATTTGGATGTGAGGACTTGGAGCAGAGTTTCACAGAGTGTTTTTAGAGATGATCGTTTTGAATGTAGTTTTGAGTAATGCTCAATGCTTGCCTTGGCTGATCGGTCGCTCAGGGCAGTGATCTGGTGATCTGGTTGGTTGGCGGAGGCAAAATTCTAGAAGACGAACCAGGCACATACACGAAGCCTTTTTCAAAGGCCCCCGGATTTTCCCAGAAACGTATTAAAAATCCAAAGCATTGATTCGTCTTTGATTGGATTCGTATGCGTCATCTGGGCCTTTTTCGAGGGGTCCCCAATGGTCTGTCGACTATCAGGCCACATCCAGGCCGCCTCAGCACAGTCACCATTCCGCAAAGAACCGCATCTTTTCCCCCAGGACCCGCCCGGCTAGCTGGCTGCCCTGCAAAATGGTGCCACAATCGCTGCGACTCACCCCTTCGGGCGCGCGCCACGACAACCGCCCTCACCAGACTCTGCGTCCTTGGTGGTGTGATTCGCGGGTGCCCGCCCGGCGCGCTGGCTCGTCTCGCCATCGTTGTCGGCCCATGGCGCCTGAAGAGGGCGTGCCCAGAGCCCGGCGAGATTTTTTTATTTTGGGTTCAAAGGGCGGCGCGGGCTATTATCGTGGGATAGAGCGTGTCGGGGGGCTGCGGCCGGGAGCAGTCATGGCATGGACGAAGGGGAGGAACGAATACAAAAAGGTGCCGCGGAGCCGCGTAGATTTGCATCTTGTATCATCTTGCATTATCAAGTCAATCACTTCAAGAAACATCTCTACTCATTTTTGTCTATATACGAAGCCCTTCACCACTCACTCCCATCGTCGAGCTAGCAACCAACAACTCTACTCTTAACGATTGTTGACGAACCTGTATACCTATTTCTCGAAATACCATCAAAATGGTACCTGCTGCTCGCATCATTGGCCGCCGCCACTTTTCCCTGCTGCAATCAATGCGCGCTGTTGGCCGCTCCATGGAGTCGCATCCCTTTGAGCGTCTGTCCAAGACTCAAAAGTCGGCGCCCGCCAACTGGGCCGGCGAAGCGAAGCGCTTTGGCGCACAAATATCGCTGTGAGTCATATGCTCTTCCTCTTTATACTGGAAACCATTGTTTCATGCTGACTATTGTCAAGTTTCGTTCCTGGTATTGGCCTGCTGCTTGGCTGGCCGTTGCTTGCCGCCAAGGCTGTCGATGGCCATGTCTGAGGCGCAGTCGGTGACCAACATTTACACAAGCAGCTATCGAACCGATATTCTGAAAAAAAGAGGCACGGCTCATATTTCAGCCCTCATAAATTCCCTTTGTTATGCATCATTACCCCCGGCGTTTGGGCGGGCATACTGCCATCAAGGAATATACATGTCTTTGGCAGTTAAGGATTACATCTCCATTTAGCTAGCTTTTCAAATAAGAAATTAAAGCCCATCATCTTAAAGGCAAACCAAACCAAACAATGAGAAAGTTATTCATTGCGTCTATCATGCGTCTGCAACTCGCTGCATGTACACACTCGTGGTAGGATGCTGCGGGGAAACTCTTGAACATTGTTCGGCCCTGGTTCGTCCCAAGTTGCTACATGTGCATTGATAGTTTGCGGACATGATCTCACATAGATTGCCATCAGAAGCTATCATCAGCAGCATCAGCACCGGTCAAGCCGTGGCGTTTCCCCGCATTGCACAGCAACGATCCATCGCCCATCGCCTCCCCCACACAACGCTAGTGAAAGCCGACAGCGATCGCCGAGGACCTTGTACCAATTGCGTTGTGCATGGAAACGTCTTGCAGGACCTAGAATGGTTTCCTCTCCCTTGGATTACCTTATCCCCACGTTGTGAGGAAGTGTCTGTACAATACGCTGTTCACAATGGACTATACAGCGACGAAGCGCGATGCCGCACCCGACGTCGAACTGGTCGAGGACGCTGCCGCGGAAGCATGACGGACCGAACCGAATTCACGGAGTCGCCATGCCGCCTCTGCTCGTCCGTCTGAGCCGTGAAAGCGCGGTAAGCTAGAGCGCCATTTGCGGCGAAAGATTGGCCTTTGACTACTCTCGATGGCCATTTTGCATATACATGCTTGGACTTCGTTGACAGGTGAGAATCCTATACCGAATGATACGGTCTACAAGAGTTGCCTTTTCGGCAGAAACAACATTGCCGCCGCGAGGCTGGCAGGGCTCGAGCAGGATCTGAAGCTCAACGCCAGCGGCACCCATGTTTCAGTCGGTTAGATACTCTCAAACTGTGAGCAGAATCTGCTGACGGACGAGGGGATAGACTGCCGTCAGCATCCTATTTACTGGGTATTTTCAATTGATTGTTGAATCCAAAAGAAAATCGGGCATCCACCTCCCCGCTTGCGTAAGATGCAATTTACCAAACCCCTCCTGACCATTGCAGTTGCTAACACACTTGGACCACTAGATGGCAGTTTGGGGTGTCATATCACCAGCTACAACCGCAGTGCACAGATTCGGAGTCTTGCTGGCATGTCAAGTCTTTATCGCTTTCGTCGAAGCCGCCTATTTCGTATGGGAACTCCCATGGCCTGTGACAAGTCTAGTTGTGACTGCCATGGAAGTCTAACAGGACGCAATGAAGCATGTTATCCTGTTTGGCATTATTTCTGCAGCATTTATCATCAATTTATTCCCAGCGGTTGTCTGGCAATGGCTACATTCATTATCCCCACATCCATAACCAATATGGCAGAGCGCTATGCCAGCATCATGCTCATGGTTAGTTCCCATCTTACTCGACTATGGAGTTGAGATTGGCTGAAATCAGTCTTTAGCCGACACCATCTCTAAAAAGATCCCGGGCTTATATGAACAGCGGCTACACGCCTGCGCTGGCTAGATAAGCAATACGCTGCCCCGTCCACCAGCCAAGCGCGCCGCGGCGCTGGGCTTCATCAACACAGTGTCTACGCGCCGACCACTTAGACGAGCTACCCGGATCCATCCACAGCCGCGCCACAGTACGAGGCGGCCTTTACGCACAACTACCTCATAAATGCATCTCCCAATGTGGTAGCGAACCTTGCTGCAGAGGATGCTGGCGAAGCTAAACGAAAGCCTAACAAAGGCGAGCGCGAGGGTGCCGTAAATGCTGCCCCAGGCGAGGCTATAGTGCATGGCTTCCGTTTTCTGCTCTAAAGCGCAGATCGAACAGGATCAAAAGCAAGTATGTTACTCAACGGCATGCACGCAAATGACATTCAGTGCTTGAATACTGTTTGTGATGATTGCAATTGATATTCGTCTTGCATTCACCTCAGTCGCGGCGGCCCGCAGTTGTTGATCATCATCGAGGCGAAGTGACCAATGGCGTATCAGCGACCCTTCTGTCATGACAGTGACTGATACAGAGCGTAGCGATAACTACGTTACACGCAAGGCTTTGGCAAGTTGCACAAAGTTGGCCTCTGGATTGGCTTCTTCTTTGTTCTGCCCGCCATCAGTGCATGTGGCAGATACAGTGGAAAGGCTTGCCGTTGCTTATTCGAGCAAGCTGAAAAATGACGTGCATAAGGGACAGACGGCGTTGAAGATGGATGGGTCAGAGTGGCTTGCCATCGGCACAGGCGAACAGGCCCATTGTTACTTACTTGCTTGAATGACCATGAATCAGGAACAAACGACACCAAAGAAGACGACTCATGGCACCCCGCAGTGCAAGATACATACACTCTTCATTTGCTGGCAATGGCAGGCTGGTTCCTGAAATCTTTTGCTCGTGTTCTTGGCAGTGGACACAATACGAGGGGCTTCCGTTAGCGCTAGGTTTCTGGTCCGTTTCAGTAGTGGCAAACGAGGCACGGCGGGGAGGTTTTATTCGAACAAGAAGGACAACAACAGTGTGCTGCTGTCGATGGTTTCACCAGATGGAGCGCGTTTCACAGCAAGGGCAGAGTTGTGTGATGTTGTGATGTGACTGCCATCTCGGCCATTTCGTTGACCGACACAGACCTTTACTGGTTTCGCGGGAGGGTACAAGCTGTGTAAAGTGGTGCCAGGCAACCAGGGAAACACAAAGCTTAAAGCTGGTTATTGCTTGGTTTCACGCGACTCCATCTGTATTTTGAGAGGCAATTCGCGGAAAGTTGATTGAGTCGGATGTCGAGGACGGTGATGGGTTAAAGTTTGAACGGAACCATGACGGGCCTGCAAGCCTATAAAATGGGACGTTCAAGCCTGGTTGCGAGTTAGTATTATCAGGCGGAAAGACTGTCGGCGCAGGCATCTGAAAGAGGACGCGCCGAGCACCTGCAGGAGCTGAAAATGAGTCCATCTGACTCCAGAAACGAGATGCTCGGAGGGGTCTGTGCCACCAATGACAGAAGCCGGCCTTTCGCATCCGCGTGGTTGAGCCGTTGGCGGTACACTAGACTCCGCTTTAATCTTATATCCTCCAGGGCTCAAAGTGAGATGAGAAGACGGGCATGAGCAAGGGCGGCCTGTACGCACATGTGCCTGGAAGACATGAACAGCTTGCCAGGGGTGAGTCGAGGTTCTCAGGACTACTGACAATGCAATGTTCAAGGTCAATGCCAACTCGTTGCCAGAATATATCCCCGGCCCAGCTGTTGGCCAGGAGAGCTTCGTCTAGTGTACCGTCAGAGTATGTTTGGAAAAATGTTTTAAAAGAACGATACGTTTACCGCGTAGCTCTCAACGTTAGTATCATTCGACTAGCCTCTGAGGGCGATAGGGCCATTCATTCAAGGGAGCACTTGAGCAGCACGGACGGCTGCATACGGTGACCGCCTGAATGTAACAAGACGGGTGTCAAAATGCCAATGGTGCATCCAGTAACTAGTGCGATGGAGCAGCATTGTGAGCGCCGCAAAGGCAGGACATCATGGGCACTGGCATATTGGTTAGTGGCGGGAGATATGCAACTGTGGGAGGAGTCAGCGCCACACAATGCAATCACAGAAGCAGATGCGCCGCTGCAGAGGAAAGCTGAGATACAAATTCGTAATTCCATTATTAAATAGTAGTTTGCAATGATGCGCATAAGCGAGTGATAAGATGGATATGTCCGGGTCGGGGTAGTGCAGGGGCCTTTTTCTCGATCGGTTATTAGCCATTGTAACAGCAACAAATCAAAGTCCCAAGTCGTCATGATTGGGAGTACTCAAAACGAGGGCCAATTCGAGAGACTGAGAGATTGGCAAAGTCTGTTTCCAGGCCCATCTTTATTGTCCTTTTACTGACGCGATGTTGTGATGTGGACTTTGCTTTACGGAACAGAGTGAATCTGGTTTAATGAATCGATAAAGAACAAAGGATATGATGCACAGTAGCAATAGGTTATCTAGGCCGAAAACAAACATTCAAATACCAGTAGCAACATCGGATGAGGAAATGACTGACCCATGAGTTGGGCGTGTCTCACAAATCACAATAGGTGACTTGAAAAGATGACGGTGGAAGGTACCTGCGAGTCGGCGTCGAGGTACATGAGGAGGCTTCTGTAGAGGAGGGGAGGGGTCGCTGTGACTGGGCTAGGGGGATATTTAATATTAGATGGTTGGCCAATAGAAGGACCGGATTTCATCAAGCCCGCAGCAGGGTGCTACACTGTAGTTTGCCAGGCTATATTAACCTGCAGGACAGGCAAGGGATACATCATCAGACAGGAAATGACAGCAGCATAAAATGTTATGGCAATTTTAATCTTTTTGACCTCGCCTTCTTCGACAGCCCTCTCCATATTGCGCCAGGTGTGATGGGAATTTCTGCGTTCGTCGAGGCCGTCGCTCGTGTACCTGCTTTTTGTCGAGGCTGGCGGCTGGAGGTATTTAGGACCGCCTGTGGACAGTCAGTCAGCAAATTATTAAATTATTACTTGCTAATAATCTGTACTTGCTGCCCGGTCGCTGGGTATGGGACAGCCTGAACCCAGCCACACGAGGCAAGCAGGCACCCCGCAGGTACCGTACGCAGTCCAGTATTTCTTCATCATTGCCAGCCAGAGCCAGTTAATCAGGTACGACCGCGTGCGCCGCAGATGGTGCAGGCGGCCGACCGTCCACTAAAAGCTCGCCGACGTCCGCCATCTTGCCCCCTCCACCCCTGTAATCAATTTAGCTCAGCTTCCGGTCTGTCAAGTCAAGTACCCCTGCTAACTGGCACAAGTACCTGCCCTCCCCCAACCTGTCTTGCCTTGATTCCCTTCTCTTGTTAGCCAGCCTTCTCTGCGCTTGCTCTTGCTCTTGTTCCCCATTTCCCTGCCACACCCCCCGGATCGTCAATAATCTCCTCATTGCACACCAACCTTTTTCTTTTGCTTTTCGAAGCCTCACCAGCCTCGACCTCTTGCTGATTCTTCTCCGATTCGCCATCCCGTCGACATTTTGTGCAGCTTTGGCATTGGTCGCTTGCTTTCCCATCGACATCCCGCTCAGCATTGGCAGACCCTAGCGCGTTGCTGTGCCAGAATCGTACCGCCCGCGAATTCGCCCAGCCACCACACCAACCCCCGAGTCACTGAGCCACTGAACCACGACAAGCCCAACACAACGAAGGCGCACCGAAAAAAAAACCTAGTTGTGGACGAGCTCGCCCGTCGAAGCATACTAAGGGCTACCACATTCGATTTATTTCACTACATTAGAGACAGGGGCGCAAAACCTATACACGTTGCTTGAACGAACCGGACCCCTCGACAGTGCGCGTCTAGCTGCTGGACCCAGTTCCGCAAACAGCATCCCCGACGAGCCCTCCCGCTTGGTTCACCCTCGACACAGAACTCACGCACCGTCCCCTTTGATCGCGGGGCAAGTGCCGATTCTCTCATATTCAAAAGACTGCGGGCTTGCTTGACTCCAATCCTCCCAATCTACTCCATTCTCCGCAGTCGCCATGGGCTCGACCGACTTTGGCAACTTCAATGTACCAGATCCCCTCTCAATCGCCATTAGACATGTTTGCTAACTCGACATTCGACAGAAATTCTGTAGAGATTCTACTCTGCCAGTCTGCAACGTGAGTGCACAACATCTAATTCCGAATCCTCGCGACCACAATGCTAAGAGTACCCAGCTTCTAACAGACAAGCGCAACCAAACGGGACCATGGGATGGCTGTCAATTAACCGGAATCCCCCTCAGTGGAGGTCGGCACCTCGGTAACCTTGGCTCTATCCTCCTGGCTGCTATTGCCATTCTCACATCCGTCTTCTTGCTGCTCAAGTCGGACAAGAAAAAGGCAGCTGTTGGCCGAAGGTTTGTAAAAGCTCGCGCCCATCAAGTTGCTTGCCGACGCTAACAAGAGGTGCAGGGAAATGCAATTATTCCTCATTGGCTACATTATCATAAGCATTTGTGAAATCTTTTCCGTTGGCGAGTTCCCGCTCTCTGGTAAAGTTCGCGTCGTACGTTGCGCTGCTCGCCCCAACACCGACAAACACTGACCGTTTCTCAGGCCTTTAGCGCTATTCACATTGGCATGATTATTGCCACGACTTGGATCCTCATGCTCAACGCTGTAATCGGCTACCAATTGATTGATGACGGCACTGTGCTCTCTTTGAGTCTCGTTCTTGCATCCGCCGCCGCCTTCTTCATTGGTACCGGCTACATTGCTCTTGATACTGGCTTCGGCTTCACTGGATTCTGGGACTCGAGTTACGCCCTGCCCAACCGCAACCTTGCTCTCTACGTCCTCTATCAGCTTGTGCCCCTCATCTTTCTCGTCGCTTTCTACGTCCTCGAGGTCATTCTCGTCCTTCGCATCCTCGGCGAAATTCGTCCCATGCTCTACCTGACCGGCGCTGCTGTTCTTTTCGCCATCGGTCAGGTTTTCAACTATACTATTTCGCCCCATATCTGCAACGGAACCAGCGGGAAAATCGATGGCGCCCTTTTCCAAACCCTCTTCACCCTCTTGTCCGTCGTTACTGTCTGGGCCTTTTGGTCCAGCATCACCGAGGATGACTGGTCAACCCAGGAGAGCACATACCCCTAACCCGCCTCGACTCCGATCCTATCCTTAGACCCATTACTTTTTCTTTTCGGCAAACGGCGTTATTCACGGAGGGGCTGCTGTTCATTGCATTTCTACTCTTGATTTTCTTATTATACCGCTCTTCTATTTATCGGCGCTCTCCAGGCAGCAGGAACACCTCCCACAACACTCAAATACTCGACACGCATAATCAATAATCTCCTCACCAATGGTGCTCTTGCAGGCCTGGATACCACGACGCCAACAAAACTACCCTTTGCCGCTCTCAATAGCGGATCAACTTGAGAGAACCAGCTTGGTTACAACTCACGGAGCTTTGCTTTGCATATGACTGAAGTGGTTCAATTTCTGATTACGACGAACATGTATTCGTATGGAGCAAAAAGCAAGACGCGACGTGGAGGACGAGGGGATATTTGTTCACTTCTAAGACTAACGCGCTGATGAACCAGCTGCTGTATTGATTTATACACGTTCGTAGTATACCCCAGATGCAACTAATGCTCATGTAGCTTAGCAATCAATAACTATTGCTTTGATGATCTTGCCACGCGTTGACTTGTATCAGAAAGGATAATTACTCGCTACTAACATTTTTGATGAAAATTGAAGAAAAAAGTTTAGAAATCGAAGCTGTAATGCTTTGGCTCTGAGTGGTGAATGGCCGCTGTGGGGAAGGCCTTTGGGTGATGCAAGGCCAAGGCTAGAGCTTTCTGCCAGTGCACCTTCACGTTCAACTTGACGCCTGCAGCCAAGCAGGACTTGTTCCTTGCATTACTCCGCACGGCGCGTCCCTCCATTCCCAAAGATCTGTCATTTTTATCTCATCGTGCAAACCCAGGGACCAGCACACAGAATGGCCGATTCCGATGGCGAGTTTGTCGCCGACAACATGTCGGACGACCTCATGGACCACACCATCGAAGACGAGGATGACGATCACGACCACCATGCCCCGACGGGCGGGCGACCCTCACGATCTGGCGGCGCATCCGGCAGTGGACGACCGAAGCGCAGCAAAAAGGACAGCGGCGGCAGCCGCAAGAAGAAGAAGAATACGGCGCAGGCGTGGGAGAAATCAAAGCGGACATGGGAGACGGACCTGCCCGAGGAGGGCGAGGACGGGACGCTGGACCTGACGACGCTCGAGGCGGAGAAGAGGCGGCGGCTGCGGCGCGACACGACGCCGCTGCAGCGCGGCATCATCCGGCACCTGATGCTGGTGCTCGACATGTCGTTTGCCATGGCGGACAAGGACATGCTGCCCACACGGCACCGCCTGACGCTGCGCTACGCGGCCGCCTTTGTGCGCGAGTTTTTCGAGCAGAACCCCATCTCCCAGCTTGGCATAGTCGGCATGCGCGACGGCGTGGCGGTGCGCGTCAGCGACCTGGGCGGCAACCCAGCTGAGCATCTCGAGCGGCTCAAGGCCCTCGAGGGCCAGGATCCGCAGGGGAACCCTAGCCTGCAGAATGCGCTGGAAATGTGCCGTGGCGCGCTCTTGTACGTCTTTCTCTGTTTTTGGAAGTGATCTGAACTATGCTAACAGGTAGCTGCGCAGCCATGCACCGTCGCACGGCACCAGAGAGGTCCTCATCATCTACGGCGCGCTCCTGTCCAGCGACCCCGGCGACATCCACGACACCATGACGAATCTCATCAGCAACCGAATCCGTGTCTCCATCGTCGGGCTGTCGGCGCACCTCTCGATCTGCGCGGAGCTGTGCTCGCGTACCAACGCGGGCGACACGTCGCAGTACAACGTCGTCATGGACGAGGTGCACTTTCGGGAGCTGTTCCTGGCCGCCACCACGCCGCCCGTCACGCGCACGCAGGAGCAGAGCACGGCCAGCCTTCTGATGATGGGCTTCCCCTCGCGGGTGCTCGCGCCCGGCGGCGCCGTGAGCTACTGCGCCTGCCACAGCAAGCCCTGCCGCGAGGGCTTCCTATGCACGCGCTGTGGCAGCCGCGTCTGCCGCCTTCCCGCCGAGTGCCCCGCGTGCGGCCTGACGCTCATTCTCTCAACTCACCTAGCGCGCTCCTACCACCACCTCTTTCCGCTGCGCAATTGGGTCGAGGTGCCGTGGGCCGACGCCGCGCAATCCGCGGCGTGCTTTGCCTGCCAGTGCCCCTTTTCCGCGCCGCCGCGGACGGTTGAGGGGGCCGTCAACGGAGAGAAGCATGCTGATACGCAGGAGACTGGGCGCCGGCTGGCGGCAAAGGGTGTCAGTGAGAGCGGCCGGTATGCGTGCGAGGTGTGCGGGAACCACTTTTGCATCGACTGCGACGTGTACGCTCACGAGGTTATACATAATTGTCCCGGATGCCAGAGTAACGTGCAGCCGCCGCAGGAGAATGGTGCGCAAACGAATGGGCATGATACGAGCAATGGGCACACCAACGGCGCCATGGCCATTGATCCGTAACACGGTACCGTTGTGACGTGGGCCACTTGAGTATAGAACGGCAAGCGACGACATTCACCAGAGTGTGTACATCTTGACTGGAGGGCGTTGAAGCATTTAATTATGGGTTTCTTTTGAATGGGGAAAAAAGGCCAGGCAAGGCCACAGTACGCGTATGTCTTGGAGCTTGTAAATTTTACGGATTTGCACATTTTAGCATAGTAACAGGCGCATACACGGGTGTAAAGCACAAGAACGTTAGTTTTTGAACGGAGTTTGATTCTATTCTTGTAATTTTTTTTTCAATGTATTATTGTTCTTTATCCAGCTCAAATAAAGAGACATGATAGGAGTCGGTGCTCATAAATCAGAGCAGTTGAAAACAAAACCTAGCTATGTACCGTGCAAATGCCTACAAGTTTATATCATGAAGAAGCGTGCTAACATTCAAATGAGAGTCTTGCGTGCGAGAACCTTGCACCATTCTTGGCAACAAGGTCAGTTTGCAAAACAAAAGAAAATGACGTGACCGAGATACACGACAGAGGAGAATCTTTGCGGTTTGGGGGGATGTTCCTGCAAGCAGCACTTGCTTTACAGGTTGCCACGCTCGGCCTGTTCACGCTCAATGGCCTCAAAGAGACTCTTGAAGTTGCCGGCGCCAAAGCCCTCAAAGTGATTACGCTGGATAATCTCGATGAAGACGGTAGGGCGGTCCATGAGGGGCTTGGTGAAGAGCTGGAGCAGATAGCCGCCCTCGTCGTAGTCGATGAGGATGTTGAGGCGCTGGATGGTGTCGAGGTCCTCGCGCAGCTCCCACGCGCGCTTCTCCGTCTTGAGGCGGTGGCGCATGGTGTCGTAGTAGGTCTGCGGGACGTTGATGAAGTCGACGCCGCGGGCGCGCAGGGCGGTGACGGCGCCGATAATGTCCGGGGTGAGGAGGGCAATGTGCTGGACGCCCGGCCCGCTGTTGAAGACGACGTACTCTTCAATTTGCGACTTTTTCTTGCCGGGCGCGGGCTCGTTGATGGGCATCTTGACGAGGTTGTTGGGCGACGCCATGACGACCGAGGAGAGGGCGGAAAACTCGGTGCTGATTTGGTTGTCGTCGACGGACCAGAAGCGGTGAAAGGAGAGGGCCGTCTCGTAGAAGCTGCAGGCGGCGTTCATCTCGTCCCAGTCTTGGTTGCCGACGCAGTGGTCGATGCGGGCGAGCGGCACCGCCGGCGCGCTGACGCTGCTGGTCGACGGCTTTCCGACGCGGAACCCAGGCATAAAAGTGCCCGTGTAGCCCGCGCGGTTGACAAGCGTGTGCGTCGTGTCGCCATACGTGCGAATCACCGCCGTCGTCACCGCACCGTGCTCATCGTCGGTAAATGTCCGCGGCGGCTGCACCGCCACCGCGCCGCCCCGGACCGCACCGTCATACACGGCCGCGACATTGTCCACCTCAAAGGCCACGTCCTTGACGGCGTCGCCATGACGCTCCAGATGCGCGTACATGTCAACGAGCAGCTGGCGCTCGTCGGCGGAGATCTTGGCCGCCTCGTCGTCGGCGGGCAGGTGCGCGGCGGAGCGCAGCGGCGAGGTAAAGACGAAGCGCACGGCATTGTTGGAGACGACGTACGAGGCAAAGAAGCGCGAGCCCGTCTCGAGACCGCGGTAGGCCTCGACGTGGAAGCCAAACAGCGTCGTGTAGTACGAGGCGGCCTGCTTGGCGTTGCCTACCCACCAGGTGACGTGGTCGTAGCCGGTGAAATTGCCGACGGGCGCGGCGGCGTCGGCGGGGCGAGAGAGGGTGGTGATGATGGCAGAGGGAGCCATGATGTGTGAAGTGGGTTGGTGATGAGATGTTGGCTTTATAGGAGAGTGACAAGGTGGTGGTGCTTGTGATGCCAAGCACTTGCACTGCGAGAGTAAACAAGTTTCTAGTCTGTTGGAGTAATGGGCATAGATGAACAAGATGAATGCACAGGGTTTTAAAGTAGCAAGAAGCAGAAACAATCTAGTGTTGAAGAAGGGGAGGGGGGTCTCAGAAGTCTTATAAAAGCCTTCCCAGGGGGGGGGTCATGGCAAGGTTCGCTCGGTCGGCTTAGCTGGGGGGAAGGAGAGCGAAAGCAAAATGTGTGTGTGTCAGGCTTATTTTCGAGAATCCTCATTCGTCTCCAAGCATGTAGGCCCAGGTTTTTTTCCCCCCCCAAATGTTCAAATGACGGCAGCGGCGGTCGCTGGGATGCCTACCTACTTTTCTGCCGCCGAACCCGTGAAAGCCGCGCCGGAAATGCCCCGCGCCCCCATCCCCGCGGCCGGTGCGATTTGAGCCGCACATCTTTGCTCGTTCCGCACTGGTGGATGCTCATGTGACGGCTCTCGACGGCGAATATGTACAGCGCGCAAGGCTTTTTTTTTATGTTCAGCGATTCGAAATCGTGGTTTTTTCCTCTTAATTAGCTACTTCTTTTCAAAGAGGGATTTCTGATATTGAGAACGACATTTCCCCCCCTGTTCAGAATTGATGCCGTCTCGGCCAAGTGTTGGTGGGGAAACAGCAAGCCGTCCCCCCGGGATCGAAATTGACAATGTCTCACTCGTATCTGCCAGGTTGTCTGGCTCATTTAACCATGAAGCAACAAGTATTTCGTATCTTGTGTACGGAGTACGTGAATTGATAGAAATATCTACTCGCCGTGGCCCCAATCGCCAACAACGTCACACAATCACTACCCATTTCGCAAAGCCGCCGCCGGGTGGCGGGCCCCATTTGCCGCAAATCTCGGGAAGGGGGGGGGGGGGGGGGG
>JARJPP010000135.1:0-10647 GCA_030782485.1 Beauveria brongniartii
GCCGCCGACGACGACGCCGTCGGTCGCGCCCCTGTCCTTGGCAAAGGCGATGAGCCTGACGAGGTCGTCAATGGTGCGGTAGACGAAGACGCCGTGAGCGTCGTGGCCGGGTGTGCGCCGAGGCAGCAGGGCGTCGGAGCCGGTGGCTAGAACGAGGGTATCGTAGGGCACGCTCTGACCCGTCTCGCAGTGCACCGTTTTCGAGACGGTGTCAATGTCAACAACCTTGGTGCTAATGTGGCATGCGAGACCCTTTTTCGCCGTTGTATCATACTATTTTGATTTTATTTAGCCATGCTGTTACGTGGTGGAGTGCTGTAGTCGTACCCATTCTTGTGGATTGAGGTATAGGTTGGGAATCTCTCTGTGGGAGAAGAAACTCGTCAGGCCTACGCGGTTGTAGGCCAGGTACGGCTCTTCGCCGAGGACGGTCACGTCGTATTCTCTCTCCTTTGTGTCGTATTTGAGAATCTTTTCTCTAATTCAAAGTCAGAAAGGCGGTAAGAGCAAAGGTTCCTGCAGGCCAGCCAGCTTACATGAATGAAATGCCCACCATGCCCAGGCCGACGACAACTAGCCTCTTCCGAGGCGGTTCTTTTCCTGCCATGATGTGTGTGTGACCAAATTCAACAACGTTGCAGAATCCAAATCGTTGGCACGTCAGGGTATAGGAAAGACCAAGGTTTAAGATGTGTCAGGCCTCCCGTATGCGGCGTCGGCAATGGCCTACCAATCATGGTCTGCGCATAACAAAAACAAGAAAGGCACATGCTCCCGCGGAGAAGCACCTTGGCCAGCAAGCCTCTTTCCAGTATCATTTCATATCTTGGGATCGTTAGTCTTCCTTTGCGGCGATGGACGGATAAGCTCAGGCCACATGCCGCCACCACCCGCCTGGGACTGCACGATGCCGACACGCCGAGGTGTGTGTGTGCGTCGCATGATAAGAGCCGTTTTATTCCATCTCGTTTGCGCATCCCCCAGGAAATGCCCCGGAGAAGCAAAGTTCAAGGGGGTAGCACTTGCAGCTTATCTGTGGGCTTTTGTATTTCGCCTCGTTTGTTCAAGGTTTATCTGGGCGGGCGATCGGTGGTCGTTTTGGTATCAGCAACACCCGATTGGCTGCGGCTGATATGTGTATCTGTGCGGAAAGATTTTGAGCGGGCAGCCAGGGGCCAGTCTTGCCGTCGATCGATTGAGGCTCAACTATTGTACTGTACTGTACTGTACTGTATTCCATCGAATTTTCGCCATTTACTGATGCATTTAATTTCGCTCCGTTCTTGTACAGAATAAAGATGATGATGCAAAGTAATTGTCGCTGCTGCGGCTTCGGGTCGGGTGACGAGCCAACACCCCACCACGCTGTTTGTCACCTATTAACTTACCTAGCCCAGCGTGCCCAGGTAGCACTCTGCCGCCGAGACGGCACCACTTTGACGCAGCCTGACCTCATCTCAACCCTCACACTGCATCTCACCAACCACCAACCACCACTTGCTACATCCTACCTTTGCGCCCGTGGCTGCGTTTGATATTAAAAAAAAAAAAAAAAGCCTAATCCTCTCATTCTCAGCATCTTTCCACGAATAGGCCCCCCCCCCACCCGCGGAAATGTCGCAGCACCAAACGGCCGGCGCCGCCGCTGCCGACTTCAAGTTCCCGCAAGAATACTACTTCCCCGCCTTCTTCACGCGCCAGACCAACCTGACCACGCACCACGCCCAGCTGCGCACCTGGGCCGCCCTCGTCCTCTCGTACGCGCGCCGCCACCGCCTCTTCCGCCTCCGCCTCTCCGAGGCCGCCGAGTCGGACCTCTTTTACAACCGCCGTCTCGAGCGCCGGCTGCAGCCGCCCGACATCCGGGAGCTGATTGACGCCATGATCAAGAACGGCGAGGCAGAGTACCTGGCGGCTTCGCAGGAGCAGACGCAGGACGTGGTGCTCGTGTACTGGAAGAGGCCCGAGGAGTGGGCGGCCCTGGTGGAGGCGTACGTCGAGGAGACGGCGCAAAAGGGTAGCGTCATGACGGTTTATGAAATTTCCGAGGGAGACGGCACGCGAAATACGGGTACGTTTTCTTCTTCTGTTTCTTCTTCTTCGTCTTCTTCTTCCCCCATTTTCATGCCAAATACTGCAATGCCGTACTCGCCCGCCTCTGTATGCTAATGATGCCACAGAACTTCACGGTATCGATGCCGAAATCCTGCGCAAGGCCCTCAACATACTCGTCAAGCGCGGCAAGGCGCAAATCTTTGGCCAACAAGACTCTCTCGGCGTAAAATTCTTTTGAGTATTCTATCCGAAACAAGAGGCCAAACTGTCATTACAGCATGATATGAGATATACTTGGTAAAACGGTACAAAAACAAAAAACTCTCCCGATATGGTCTATACTCTGGGAGATGTATACCACCAATGCTGCCGAAAACTACAACTCATAAGCCTACAAATCATGATCCCCTCACTCCTTCTGCCCAAAATTTTCCACCGCAAACTTCTTATCGTACCGGACCTGCTGCGCCATCGCCACGTCCAGCAGCCAGTCCGGCGCCACGATCCGCGGCTCCATGTGGCCTTTGATCGCCATCTCCCTGAACCGCGGCCACAGGCTCTTCTCCTCTGCGCTCACGCCGCTCAGCAGGTACACCGGTTCCGGCGGCGCCCCGCCGTCCTGCTCCGCTGTCGTCGGCTTGATGGTGGTGCCGCTGCGCGCCCGGTAAATCTTGAAGAGCGCGCCGTTGGCCTCGGCAATCACTTGGTAGCTCCTCGGCCCATTCTTGATGACCTCGGTGCAGTACACGGCCACGCCTTGCAACAGTCGACCACGGTGTGCCTTGGCCCGGCCGACAGATTTGTCCAGCGTGAAGTTGTACCTGCTCTCCGCGTCTTTATCCTCGAGCGCGTGCTCGCTCACGTCGGGCAGCTGGCCCGTCTCCAACGCGGCGTCGATAAACGAAGAGGAGATGACCTCGGGGCCCCGCGCGAGGGCGCACAGAAACTTGACCGTTCGCACGATATGCGGAGCGGCGAGGTAGTCGCACGCTTGCCCTTCTTGCACTATTTGGATACCCATGTCGCGCAGTTTTCGCTGCCGATAGTTAGCTCATAGAAACATTATACATCAAACCCCATGACACAACTTACTCTATCAATGTCTTCTTTGTGCTTGTCCTCTACCCATCTCGTGAATCCAGTAAGAATAACGCGCATTTCCACATCGGGCAACGACGGCCGCGCCTTTTTGCTCGGTCGCTTCGCCGCCTCATCATCATCCTCTGTTTTGTCCTTGCCCTTTGTCTTGCGCTCTTTTGCTTCCTCCTCAGCCAGTCGCTGCTTCTCGACGAGATTTGCCGCCCGCTTGCCGCCAAAAGGCGTAGTCGCCTTGGTCGAACGCTTCTTTTCCTTTTCGTACAGCGCAATATCAGGCGCAATGCTCTGCAGCATGTCCCTAGCCTTGGCTTTTGCGCTGCGGCCACCAGTCGACACGACTGACGGCGTATCATTCTCCTTTCCGGCGCGAGCGTGACGCGCCCGGACCGGCGTCTCGACCGGCGGCGCGGGGGCCGTCTTTTTCGGCGCGGGAGTCGCCTTTTTCGGCGGCGAATTCTCCGCGTCATCCTTCATCAGCACATCTTCGTCCACGTCCCGCGCCGTCTGCGCCACGACCACGCCGTCCGCCGGCCCGTTGTGGTACGCATTGTCCTCGGCCGCCTGGAGAATCTTGCGCTTCCTCTTGGCGCTGCCTGTCAGCTCCTTCCCCTTGCCGTCACCGCCCGGATAATATAGTTCCCGCAGCTTGCCCTCATCCAGAAACGTCTGACCAATAATCTCGCCTAGGTTGGTGCGGTGCGGGAAGTGATTGTACTTGGGCACGTTGATCGGCTTGAGCTGGCACTTGGCATAGCTCTCCTCTATCCAAAGGTGGTTGACGACGGCGACGCCCCATTCCGGCGCCACGCGGCACTTCTCGCTCGAGTCGCGCGCCGTGACGAGGTGCGTGTTGTCTTGCTTCATCGTCTTGGTAAACTCGGCACCGCAGGCCTTTATCAAATTCTCCAGGTAGATACGTGCCTCGCCGCCGTAGTTGGAGACGGTGATGCGGAGGCCACGGAAGCCCTCGATGCCGTGGCGCGGCGTCGGGTAGTGCAGCAGGCGGCGCAGGGACGAGGTCCACGCGTTTTGCACAATGAGGTAGTAGAGCCACGACAGATTTCCGACGTCCTTGCAGGTCTGGCAGGCGCGCACGTACTGCGCGCCGTCGCGGTACTGGCCAATGTACATGTCGCAGGCGTCGACCGTGTCGACCATTCTGCCGCCGCCATTGATGATGATGTCCCGAACGGCTTTGGTAAGTCGCGGCGTGATGTTGAGGTCCGAGCCGAGAAGCACCTTGCGCTGCTGGAAAACTGTGCACGGAGGGCGTGCCACGTCGTCGTCGGAAGGCAGCGGCAGCCACTGCGGATTTGCCGACGTGGCGCCATCTAGGTTGTCGTTGACGGGGATATCGAGCGCGTCCTCGCGTGTCTTTTTCAGGATTTCGGGGTCGGGCAGTAGGTACGGCGTCTCGTCGACTCGTTTACCCAGTTTGAAGCAGTCGTCGAACCTGCAGACGTCAGAAAAAGGAAAAATAAAAGAGCTTTTGCAACGCCTGCGCTCACCAATGCGGCAAGACAACCTTGCCCTTCCAGCCCTTAGAGAGCGGAACCTGCACTTTTGGATGGTCCATGGACAAGGCGCACACATGAGTCGTAATCTTGGTGGCATCCTTGCTCTCCTGACCGCCCAGCGCCATCACGGCGCCCAGGATGCTCTCCTTGTCCGTTACGGGCAGGTCCGCACATGTCACCACCACCTCGGAAAATATGAGGCGCGGGTCTGGCGAGAACGGGCGCACCTGCGCGACGCGCCGCTTGCTGACCGACGCCGTAATCCAATGCGTCGTCACTACTGGGATCATGATGGCCTGTGTCTCGGTGTACTGTTGAAAGTCAATCGTGTTAGACACAATGTGCGTGACCTTGTCAGTGGCAATGGTGCCGTTGCGGCGCGGCTCGAGGATCTCCGCGCCATTATCTTCGAGTATGGCCGAGAGCTGGGAAATAGTCGGTCAGAAAGGTTCATTCGTAACGAATGCCGCAACTGCCGACTTGCGTACCTCGCTGATTGATTTGGGCGTGAGCGAGCTGCTCGGCACAAACGCGATCGCGCACTCGTGAAAGAGGCCCTCGCCCATGCCTGCGGTCGTCTGCAGTGGATTGTATTCTTTCTGAGCTTTGGGAACGTCGCTACTGAAAACGCAGCATAGCAATGATGGCAAAATGTCTCTCGGCAAAGGATATTGACTGACGCATGCGCTGCTCCTGGAGGCTGACGCGAGCTAAAAGGTGGGCGCCTATTTGTTTGCTGACGCGCCAAATGTGGCCGCGACGCGAACCACTCAGGTGGTCACCTGATGGCGCGTATATGCTTATTGCCCCAACGTGCCGTGTAAGTGGCAGACTGTACTTTTGCGGACAACACTGGACGCATCTGTTAAAACCAAAAATAAACAGATGAATGTAAGTGGTTTCCGCTCATAGTTTAGTAAATTATATGATTGCATCAAGAAAATGCCTTGCCCGCCATCTTCCGGGCACATGGATTCTCAGTTGGAGTCACGTAAAGTTTAAATAATCTGGAATTTGTATTCCTGGGCCTGGGAAAAGCCAGTCCAATGATACGCCTCGGGAAACAAATCAAACAATGCTAGCCTGCGCCTCTATGCATGCTGACTTTTTGCCGCACACCCAATGCTTAATAGCTCCAAAAAAAAAAAACAAAGTATAAAATATAAACAATTGCGCGAGAATGCCAGAGGTATTATGTGCAAATGGCAGAGGTCTTGTAAATACAGTTATGCCTCTGGGTTAATGCATGCGAGGGTAACGGCTGCTCCGATGAGCGAGCTCTCCTTGGCAAGAACAAGCTCGATGCTTCGGGGTTTGGCGTATCCCTTGCTCTGCAGCAGCTCATTGACATGGCGCTGGCAGCTCTCGAGATAGCCGGGAAAGTTTTCGATGACGCTGCCGTTGAAGGAGACGGTCGTCTTCTCCAGCTCGATATCGTCCTCGACTCGCTTGCGCAAAGGTGAATCCTTGGGCAGCGTCTGAGCAAAATCTCTCTCAGCCTCGAGACGGGCATCCCAGAGAGTGTAAAGACACGTGGCAACTAGCACGCTGGAACGCACAGCAACGAATGAGGCGAGGGACTTTATGGCAGCCATGTCGGTGGTGGTGGGAACATGGATGGAGGGGTGACGTTCAGAAAAGATTCGAATGGCTTCAGTGAGTTCTGAAGTCGAATCACTGTAGTGCACTTAGCGTGATGAATAATTAGTGAATCGTGGTTTGACATACCTCGCAACTATGGAAATAGTGTCGGTTCCCAGTGTGTAATTTGTGGTGAGTGACTCGGGGAGAATGCCCCCGAAAAGACCCGCTGACGCAACGGCCTCAACAATGGCTATGCGGACAATCTCGCCGAGATACATGCCGCTGACCAAGTATTCAAGAGGCTGAAACTCGGGTCTAGGATGGTCCTTGAGAAGAAGCTTGTCCCATCGGGTTAAGGGAAGGATGTCGGTGCCAAACATGCCGAGCTCGGTGTTGACAATGACATGGCTAGCCTCTTGGAACCAGCCAGCAGGACGGACGCCAAACTTGGCACGGCCCATGGAAGAGACGGGCATGTAGGCAGCAATGTTGACGCCCGTGCCGAGGATGAGACCGAACCGAGTTGACGGGTGCGAGTAGGCGCGCGAGAGTAAGCATGCGCTTGAGTCGTTGATAATCGCCTGGAGCTCGACGTTGAGCCCTTCGTTCTCGCTTGCCTTTTTGATAATGTCACCTAAATCTTGTCCCAAAAGACCAACGTCGGCGAGGAATCCCTTGCCCATTCTTCCAAACTTTCCGCCACCCAGCGAGGTTTGTCTTTTCAAAATTAGCATTCTATGTAATTAGCGGGGGGGGCGTTTAACGGCCAGGACTCACTCGATGGGGAAACTCCAAGCGAGAGCCACAGGGATGGGTGTTGTCGAGGTACTGTCCTGCTTGAGACTGGATGATAGAGTTTCCTTGATTCTGGCAGCCATCCAGTTGAAAAAGGCCATGCCCTCGAGATTCTTGATGTCTCTGGTGATTTTGAAGGTTTGCATGCTGACGATGTCACCTTCGTTGTTGGTACCTGCAGAGCGACCTGGTAGCTTTACCAGAGCGACTCGGAGGGTAGAGCCACCGACATCGAGGGCAAGATATTGGCCATGTTCGAAGCCAGTAGGTAACTGGTGGCTGTAGGAAGGCAGCATGCATTCCAAGTCGGTTTGAAAGCCGTCAAAGAACTGCTTGCGTAGGTTGAGTGATAGCTTGGCCAGACCATCGCCGCTAACAGGACCGAGCAGAGCAGTTTCGGCGTCCTTGAGGAAGTCGTCGAGGCTCTTTTGTGAAGCGGTATGGTGCTTAGGACCCGAAGGATGCATACAGTAGGCGATGATGGCCTGGATCAGAGACTTGCCACGCAGCAAACTCTTGACGAGGGCGGCAAATAAAGCTTTCCTAAAAGTCGTCATTGCAGAAACGAGCGGCTGCATAACATGGGGTGAAAGGAACAGGCAGGAGAGGCAGGGCAGATGAGACGAGAGGGCGGGTCTCGGGAAAGCTTAAGTGATATATATAAAGCTGCGATCAAGCTAGCGGATGGATGGGTGGGCAGAACGATGCTGGAATGCGTGTGGAGGGCCCGAGACATGTGGTGGTGGTAACGTCAAGGTGAGCTAGTCTGAGGCTGCGGGTGAGGCGCGTGCATGCGATGCAAGAGCGAGGAGGAAGGTTGAGTGAGGTGAGAGCGAAGGAAGGCTGAAGAGGAAGTCGAGTGTGGTTGTTTCTGACGGGGCCGTTATCAACTGTGTATTTCTCGGATACCGGATGAGATGGTAAAGAGAGGAGATGAGAGTCGTGGTCAACTGTGTGACTTCTGGTACACCGGATGAAATGGTAGTGAGAGAAGAAGACCAGCAGTGGGTTGTTGCGTTGCGAAGGACGTGGTTGTAGTGCGAAAGGATGTAGTAGTCGAAGAGAAGGTGAATGGACGGTGGCGGCCGGATGGAGTTTCTACCAGGCAAAGAACTAGGCCGCCTTTTTGGACGTTGCAGGGAACTCGTTTAGGACAAGGAAGAGGAGAAGCGCTGCGACGGAAAGTAAGGGCCGAAGTAGTGAGAAGAAAAAAAGAGCGGAAAGGAAAGAGGGCGTTGATTTGCAGGCAACTAGCGGCGGCGTATGGAACTGGTCAGGTCGGTAAACCAACGTCGCAGAGGCGATTGTAATGCGGAGCCCCGAGTCGTACGTGGTCGATGGATGGAGAGGGCTACACGCATGAACGTTGTGGTCGTGGGGAAGGGGAGTCGCGCGGCGTGGCACGACTTTTCCTGGAGAAGGCGAGGCGAGACGAAAAAAAAAAAAATTGGAATAAATTGAAATAAAAGTGTGAAGAAAAGTGGTGGCGTCGAAAGGTCGAAAGTTGTCGAGAAATGTATGGGTGATGCCTGGGGGGGTGGGCGTTTGTAGGGGTGAGGAGAAAGAAGACGACAAAGAAGCGTGCCGCAATTGACGTGCAACGAGTACTAGAAGCAACAATATCTCTCCTTCTTGTCTACTTGTGTGATAATAAGCGGCGCAGCGCTAGTGAGTTGGTTGGTTGGTAAGAGGCTCGTATTTGGGGGGAAGGATCACGAAGGTTGGTGGTGGTGATGTGCAGATGGTGGTGGTGGTAGTTAGTGGTAGTAGTGGTGATTGTTGTTGTACCAGGTTGCTATTTAGGTAGGTTAGCGCCAGTTTGGCAGCATGACCTTGGGTGGCGGCGAGGTCCGGAGCAGGCTAGTAGCCGATGCCCAATTTCCGAAGTGAATGCGTGTCATTGCTGGGCCAAATAGGCAAAAACTCGAGCTGATTCTTGTTGACAGTGGACCAGGGGCTCTTGAGAAGGGCCGGAGTGGTGTCGATGATAGCTCCGCAGTGGAAAGTTTTCTGGTTTGCTGGTGCAAAGTAAAGGAAAGTTGGGGGGGGAAACAAAAAGCCGGGGGTGCTGTAACGTTGCGATGAAGACTCTGGGATTTTGCCAGCACTGCAGCCCAGTTTTGCGTACTAATAAGGTACCAAGTTGCCAAGGTAGGCCTACTCTTTCATTAGCGCTTCCCCAGCGATGGGATGCGGCGCTAGGCGAGGCGGAGTCCTGCTTCCAGCTTTTATTGCAGGTATTACCGGCATCGTTTGGGGCTGTTTGGGGCCCCAGTGCATTCATCAATAATAAAGAAGTAATGTCCATGGGGCTTTGGGCCCTTTATCCACAAACAGAGCCAAATCACCCCAAAACACCCCATCAGCAGCCCTGTACAACTCCTCTTCACCACCACCATCATCATCATCCATCACGAATCCAAGACTCCACGATGTTACCACCTCCTCCACGTCCACCATAGTTCCCCCGAAACCGCCCGCGGCCCTTTCACTCAGCCACCCGGGAGCCTTCCATTCGGCCTTGCGCTCGTCTCGTGCCTCATCCGCCAACGGCGACTTCAAACTCGTAGCCCACCCCGCGCCGCACTTGCCTGATCTTCATATACGTCCCCCATTGCCGACTGTCAACTGATCCTGATGCAAGTCGTGCTGCGAGCGGGTACCATCATCTGATAAGCAACTACGCAAGCCACAGCCAGAGCAAAAAAGCGACTGCTACGTGGGGGCCATTCAAACTCCCACGCGCCTCGGGCTCCTGCAGACTGATGCTGCAGTTCGCCATGCTATGCCGAGCTCACCAGGGGTCATGTCGCCAGCACCCTTTGGCTGGATGGAGAAAATTGTCAAAGCCATCAAGCTACTGCCAAGTCGATAATTCCTGCTGCTATCAGTCCATCCCCATGACCGTTTCGTTTCCCGGCATCTTCATCAGATGGCGGCTCCCATCTTTGCTTGGCGCGCCGCTAGGCTAACAACATATCTCGTAGTTGGTGGCTACACCACATTTCCCCGCCGGCTTTGTAAGAATAGTTTAAATATCAAAGGCCGATTTAAACCAGTATCGTTTGTTTGAGTATTCGTTGAGCCAGGAATCACCAGACGGTAGCTTCGAACCCATGCACTTTGCATCTACTAAGTTAACTATAGTTGCACTCATCCCGCCACGCAGGGCTCTAGCTGGCTCGCTTCTATTTTCGGCGGGTTGACGGGATCCTTTGCATGATATATTAATTTGCATGCCTAATTGTCTTCGCTCGAGTATTTAGAGTGTTTTTACGCTTATTCGATATAGCTGCCGCCGAGGCATGAAATGTTGCTTTGCCTTGCTTTGCTTATACGTGGTAGTAGTTGCTGACATGTTTTATGTTTTGTATTTCGGCAAGACGCCAGTTTTTTTTCGTCTCATCTTTTATTCGCTTGCGGGCCTCGCAGGCATGGTTACCACGACCAGGTTCAACGGCTTGGTTCTTGTCTCGGCGTAATATCCGTCACCCGCGTGCAACTTTGGGGGGGGGGGGGGGGGGGGGGGGGGGGGGGGGGGGGGGGGGGGGGGGGGGGGGGGGTGGGCGGGGGGGGGGGTCGGGGGGGGGGGGGGGGG
>JARJPP010000136.1:0-108727 GCA_030782485.1 Beauveria brongniartii
TCCGTCACCCGCGTGCAACTTTGCCCCCCCCCCCCCCCCCCCAAAAAAGAAGGGGAAAAAAGCATGAAAAAGAAGAATAGATCACCTAGGCGGGCTAACGTGACGATGCGGAGCGTTGATCGGTCAAGGTGGCTGATCTTGCCAATCGTCTACTTGCTGACCGAGGTGGTTGTATCGGGATTGGCTCCAAGTCTACTGCAACCACGGCCCACGGGGTTCCATACCTCATCGTGACTTTTGCCTGAACCTCGTCTTCTTGGCTGTCTTGGACGGGTTTTCAATGTGCCGAGAAGGCTGGTCTTTATCCGTCGGCATGTCTATTCGGTTGCCATTCTAACACGCCGTTTGTGGCATCAAAGAGCCGCATCGTCGGCTATCCTGGTTACCTGATTGAATTTTTCTTGGTCCTTTTTTTTTTGGCGCCAAAGCACGGCGATCTGCAGTTCGTCGCTCGACAACAGCTGTCTTTTTTTTTTCTCATCTCAATGAGACGAAATATGTCGATGGTGCAGACGGCCAACGAGTGCCCATGCAGCAATTCAACTGGTCGGTCTTTGCCCTTGGCACCCCCGGCCAATTGCCCAATAATAAGCGAGCAGACCAGCCACCCCAGTAAGGCCAAGGGCAACGTTCTGGCTGGGGATGAAACGAGGTTCCGGAAAAGTGCGGAGGCCCCAAAATATTTGTAAAAAACCATACAGTGACGTTCCATCCGCGCAGCTGGGGCCCGGGGGGAGAGGAGCCACACTCCCATGTCCGGCGGAAAGAGGAGGGCCGCCAACCACGGCGATTGGTGGCCCCAGCCGAAAGAGCACTGCTACCAGTATTGCGGTATTACGGTTTTGCAGTGCTGCATAATAAACGTCGAAACTAGGTGTACCAACGAACTTAGTGGTAGGTGGACTGTAAAATATTCTACACATGCCAGTGGCTTTGGTCGCGCTGCCGCCATCGCCGCCGCCACCGCCGCACCGTTAGATGGCACATTCCAGACCTCTGGCTAAGGGTTGAGTGGCTGGCAAACTGGCGATTCTTCAAGTCAAAACTACCCATTCTCTCATGGATGCGCTTCATTCTTCATGGGCCGTACGCGGACCAGCCTGCTCCAGATCAGTCAGGCAACCACCTAATTAATCACAACAAGGCTTCGCCCTCTGTGCTGTCATGCCGTCCCGTCACTCGTCTTACACACACTGTCTTGGGGTAGCCTTCTAGGTAGCTTTCTACCGTTCTGCTACGAGTAAGCCCGCCCAGCTTGTTATCCCAGCTTGTATACTCCGCACCGAAGCTCCCACTGCTACATTGACATCAGTCTCCAACACACCACCACTCGCCTGCTCCTCCCGCCCCTTCCTTCTCCAACTCCAGCTTTTTTTTTTTTTTTTTTCCCATCCTCTTCTTTTCAGTGTACCAACGGTCTTATTGCCTACCTTTATTCCTGGAATAACATCATATCTAGCCTCTGTATTTATTTCGTTTTCGGTCCTCCTTGCTGTTCTACACTGTCTCTGCACCTTGGCCCTCACCCAGAGACCCCCACTACACATCCAGCTCGCCCGACGTCATCATGAGACTAATCATTCGCGACGATGCTGCGGCCACCAGCAACTACGTAGCCAACTACATTATTGATCGCATCAACGCCTACAAGCCCACACCCCAAAACCCTTTTGTTCTCGGTCTGCCTACGGGCTCCAGCCCTCTGGGCGTCTACAAGGTCCTCGTAGCAAAGTACAAGGCTGGTGAGGTAAGACTCCGCCGAAACCTGCACATTTCACTTCTCAATGGCTGCACCCTGCAGTCTCGCCTGCTGCATCTTGTTCGCCGGACATTACGTCGGGTATTAAGAAAATCTGCAGATCTCATTCGAAAATGTCGTCACCTTCAACATGGACGAGTACGTCGGCATCCCCCGCGACCACTCCGAGTCGTACCATTCCTTCATGTGGAAGAACTTCTTCTCCCACGTCAACGTCCACCCCAACAACGTCCACATCCTCAACGGCAACGCTCCCAGCCTCGAGGCCGAATGTGTCGCCTACGAGGACGCCATCAAGCGCGTCGGCGGTATCGACCTCTTCCTCGCCGGCATCGGTGAGGACGGCCACATTGCCTTCAACGAGCCCGGCTCCAGCCTCGCCAGTCGCACCCGCGTCAAGACGCTCGCTTACGACACTATTCTCGCCAACTCACGCTTCTTTGACAATGACATTGACAAGGTGCCGCGCATGGCCCTAACCGTCGGCGTCCAGACCGTCCTCGAGGCCCGCGAGGTCGTCGTCATCATCCTCGGGCAGCGCAAGTCGCACGCCCTCCAGCGATGCATCGAGCAGGGCGTGAACCATATGTGGACGCTCTCCAGCCTCCAGCTGCACCCTCACCCAATGATTGTCGCCGATGAGGACGCCACCCTCGAGCTCCAGGTCAAGACGGTCAAGGTATGATGCGACGCCACAGATGTCCAACTAGCCAATCGTGCCGCTAACACTCACCCACAGTACTTCAAGAGCATCGAAAAGGTCGCCCAAGAGGCTGGCTTCCAGCAGATCCTCCCCTCCAAGGTACGCACCGGCAACGGCCCCGTCCCCGAAACGCGCATCGACACCGTCTCCTCTCCGACCATCTTCGCGCCCCAGCCCACTACCTCGCAGCTCCTTCGCGCCACGCCCGCCACCGAGTACCCCATCCGATCCGTCTCTCCGGAGCTCATCCCAGACCGCATGGCCTCCCGCATCCCGGAGCCGGCGCTTAACCAAAGATTGACCCCTAACCCGGACCAGCAGGCTGCCAAACAGTCCAACGCAGTCAGTGCTTAGACTCGTTCTACAAGGTGGCAAAACGTGTATAACTGGCAAGCTATTGGCCAGTTTCAAGATGTGATGAAAAAGACTTGATGATGTTGCTTTTCCAACTTTGGACTAAATCAAAATGAAGGAAATACGTTCTGGGACTGTTGGTTTCTCTGTTCTCCGCTTGGTTTACGTTCTGCTGTAGAAGTCTAGAACTCTATTTTGATAGTGTTAAACAATATAAATATGACGCCACGTTTCAAAGACTTATCAGTTAAAGAGTCTTGAATCCGTAACAGGCCATGTGCCCATAGCGGTGGCTGACAGTCGCCGTCTTGCTGCAGCAATGGCGCCATTTGCAACTGTCAAGTTGTGTGTCTTGGCTGCGTTTTTCATAAAATTGGGCACGTATATTGATTATATACTCTTTCTCGCTCATACGCCCTTGAGTCCTGAAACGTGTACGTTTGGGGCCTCTTGTTCAATTTCATACGTTACCTTGAAGTTGATCAAGCTAACCGTCATCTCCCACGCCAACCTTCAACGTGCACCTTTTGGAAACGTTGACACGATCAAAGCTCATGACTTGCGAATATACTGACCGCTTTTTTTTTCTTTTTCTCAGAAATCACCTTTATCCCTCACGGGCTTCTTTCCTTCTCAATGCAGCCCAGCTGCACAGGGCATATGCATAACTCAACACACATGTGGCCTTTTGGAGGCTACGTTACAGCCCCCCCCCCTTCAAAAAGTTGGGGAGCCGACGACAGGGAAAAAAACGCCGGGAACAAGTTTGAGTCGTGAATCTCCAGTCGTCGGGGGATTCCGACGAAAGGGCAAGGTCAAAGGCTCCACGGGGGATCCGTCTTGAGGACTTTTATTCTTCAACGGATCGTTTCTTTCTCCTTTGACAATGGCTGCTTACTTGAGCCCTAAGCGCTCGGTACAAGGATAGGTAGCCAAAGCACCAAAGGCATTGGTTCCAAGCTTTTAGCCTCCTCTGGGCTCCCTGGCCCGTCGGCGCGCCGCGCGCCCCGGGTGTGCCCGGACCACTGAGCGACCACCATCATGTATATACGAAGCAGCAAGTCTCATTAAATGCTTCCGGTTGATTATAAGATTTCTCTTCTGAATTAGAGACAAAAACAGACTACTCGTCACAACAATTTGCATATGCGGCGGAATATGCTTTGTATTTCTTCTTGCAAAAAAGACCTCCGACTGAATGCCCAATGGCTGGACCCCTCCGCAACGCCCAAGTCGACTCGAGGAAAGAAACGAAAAAGACAGCGTTGAATATACAAAGGTCCTGGGATTCCGGGTCCCAAATACATGACCAACAAAATTGCGACAAGACAAGGCGTTGCTGCGAGAGAAGGAAGAACAGGAACAGCACATAGCCTTTGGGTATAAAAAGCGGAAGAAAATTAAGCAGTGATCCATACCACCAGCAGTGGTTGGCGTGCTCATTCAAAAAAAGAAAGGGGGACGCTGCAGCCGCATGCGCAACACGCCTCGAGAGTTTGCCATCGTGCCTTGTGGCCAAGGCGTCTGTCTGTGGCCAGTGCTGGCCTGCTCAGATGCGGTTTGATAATATTACAGGGTTGTCATCGATGTGTGACAATCTCCTCTCGTTGGCAGAGTGAATGCTAGTCCTAATCCGCCAAAAAGTATCTCTTCGCTTTGCCGCGCTTGGCCTCGACCGCCTCAAGCGGTTCATGCGTGTGGTGTACTACGTGGGGTCTGTATACGGCGTCTACCGGAGGCATCCTACAATTATGTCAGCAAACTTTCGCAGCTATCAACACCGCAACACCGGGCGAGAAATCGCCGGACAAGACATACCAGTCGTCAACACTGAGAGGGAAGTACTCATACAGCGGGTCGGCCTCTTCTGTTGGACTGCTGGCGGCGTGCTGGCCGATGGCCGGGTGCGATTTGCCGAGCTTGGGGCTCTGTAGGTCGGCACTCGACCGGTTAGGACTTCTTTCGTCCTCAGATAGGGAGAGATTGATGGGCGCGCCGGCCTCGCGCGGCCGCGACATGGAGCCGCGGTGGCCAGAAGCCGTTCTCGGCGCATCAGGATTCCATGCTGGGACTGGCGGCTTGCTGACCGTTGGCGACAGAGCCATTCGTTTCGCGGGATGGGGACTTTGGCTTGGTTGAGGTACAGGCTGTGGTGTTACCCAATCATTGGGGTGCTACTTCACATTAGCAATGGCGAAATGGCGAGAGTCAGTGAGGGAGCCTTACTGGTACAGCACCAGGCATGGTTTGGTATCTTTGCATGGCCGCATGAAGGTGTTCCCTTTCGACTTTTAATGCGGCGCCGTCAGAGCTGGCCGTGTTTTTCCTTTCCATGCGTTTGTCCCCAGAAAGAGGCACGTCTTTTCTGCTGTCGAAGTTTCGGGGACTACGACCGCGCACAATGACGGGGCCAGACTGGATTTCGACAATCTTGATGGTTTCGCCATTCTTGGCCTTGCCAAAAAGGCCAATCTGGACCACATAGTGCTGCTGCAGGCCCTTTCTGCGGCCATTATTGGCGGTCGCGTGCTTGAACTGTAACCTCTTCCACGAAACAGGCACAGACACGCGGTTGGCATCCAGCTCCTGGCCGGCGGACAAGTCAATGTTGACGTTGGGCGGGGCAGTGGCAACTTTGCTGTCCTCGCCAGCCTGCGGAGTGGAGCTCTTCCAGGGAATGGATATAATTTCGGTACTTTTCCCCTCGATGGACTCGATAGCATTGATCGAGGCAGAGAGCTCGACTAGAGGGATTTGGCGGCCCTGCTCGTCCATGATGTGTGAAATGGCGCGCGGCAGGGTGATCTGGCCAGCGCATTGCCAGAGGTTGCGGCGGTAGCAGGTCAGCTCGAGCGGTCGGCCGGTGGTTTCGCCGCCAAAGACATCTTCGGCGACGAAAAACATGCCATAGAGCTCGGCGGACATGGCTACATCGGCAAATTTTCCAGAATCGTCGACAATGGTGGCGCTGACGATGGGCTCGGAGAAGCCGAGAAGTTTGTTGTCGAGATCCTGGGGTGAGACGTCCTCATGGAGGACATCCTGGTGGGGAGCGGGCTCATACTGGCGAGCCGAGTACGAAAAGGGATCCTCAAACGTGGTCGCAAAGTTATCAAAATCATACGAAGGCGTGAAGGGTAGCGTGGGAAGTGCGCCGCTATCACTGCTTGAGAGGTCAGCGCTGAGTCAGTTGCTGGTGCTGAGAGGGAGGCCAACTCGCCGACGAGACGTGGTCGCACGGCAGGGCTAGCGGCAAGGGATGGAGCGGCAGAGGAGCGTAAACGTACATGAGGGCTTCGTCAAAGCCGCCAAGGTCGTGGTCAAAGGCGTCCATGTTCATGGCCTGGCCGGCGTGGTTCATGGCGATTGAGTCGTTTTGTGCCGGGGTGGCATTCATCACCGGCATTGAGTTGTAGGCAGCCATGGCATGGTCCAGCGTCGGCACGGTCAGCACCGCACCGGTCAGCGCGAGTGTCCTCTAACGTAAATACGCGGCGGGCGGCAAGCGGTCGCTGCAAGAATAGAGACAGTAGCGCGTTCGGATCGTCTGGTCGCGATGAGAAGATTTGTAGAGTGTTCTAGCAATTGATGTGTCGGGCGCGAGCGAGGCCGAGGATGGGACTGCGCGGGGAATAGACTGGCGACAGCGTGGGGGCGGACGGAGATTTGGGATTGACGGTTGGCTGGTGATGGGTTGAAGAAGGGATGTCTCGGCCAGTGCTGGGAAATGGTCGAGCTGAGCCAGGCTAGCTGTGTCCTAAATGGATGACAGGTCAGGAACCGATAATGGGTGCTGATGGCGGGTGCAGTCGCAAGTCGCAAGTCGCATTGAGCAGCAGCCGCAGGAGCAGGTTGGTGGTGGTGGTGGTGGTGGACAGGTCTAGCGCGGAGGCAGTGGCGGTGGGCAGGCGATACCTGAGTCGAGCTTAGCACGAGGAGGGCAGGAGGGGACCAAAGGGAGAAAAAAAAATTAGAAGCAAAGAAGTTAGGCGGCATAGAGAGAAGCACGAGGTTTCGGCTTAGATTGGGGCCCTTTCAAGGTTGTTGCAGGCCATTGCCTTGAGAGAGCCAGCCAACCAGCCGACGAGGGCCAAGCAAAGTCCGCCAACTGGCCTGTGGGGGGAAGAAGCCCTGTAGAATGCTGAAATTCATGGCACGACCCACACATGCCACCTAAATAAGGTACTCTATCCACTACAAACTCGCTGTGATTTTTTCTCCGTACCAGCTGCAGGGCGAGGCTATTTCGACACAAGACGAAGCGAGGGAGAAAATAAAGAACAAGACGAAGGAATAGGAGAGGAGGAAGCATAAAAAAAAAGAGGATAATAGAAAGAAAAAACTTCAGTCCCTGGCCAGCTGATGGCCAAGCAATATAGCCGAGCAGAGATACCCAGGTGTTCCTGGTCGCTTTTCAACTAATTTCTACATATTATATTGACCTTCCATGCTTGGCAATTCGGTTGACCCTTTGGTTTCCACCATCCGCAGCCGCTAATACCAAGTAGTGCCTTACGGCATGCCTAGCCTCTTGGTATCTACTTCGTAGGTAGGAGTCAGGTAAGGGAAAAGATATCCAGCCGCAAGCCTCAGGTAGAATCGGCTCCCCCGCCGCCGGCCCCCCATGTCAAGCCGGGCCATGCCTGCGCTGCCTGTATCAACATGAGTCGAGAGATACGAACTTGAAGGGAGAACAATGAAAAAGGGGGGAGACGAGACGGATGGTCCAGGCCATCTTGCACATCATGACCTTGATGAATGCATCATGTATCTATTCAGTGTTCAATGCCATAGTAGAAGAAAAAACCCTGAATTCTTGATGCGTTGGGACGGGATTCCCGCAGCGTTTCGTTCATCACCCGCTACCTACACTTTAGCATAGCGCTAAGCCGACAACAAGGTCACTAACCACTTAAACATAACAATGCACCCTGGTTGTAAGATAAGAAAAAAAAGTCGCACGCCATTCTCGAGGGATGCCGGAAAGGACAAAAAAAGCATTGCAAACCCGCCAAGCCGGCCGCAAAACAAGCACCAGCCCACTGCGGCTGGGGCGTGTGGTCCCAGCGCATTGATGAAGGCCTCTTTGTGCTTGGTGTCCGGATCGACCGACCTGCCGCGAGCATGCCCCTGTGCGTCAACCTGACGTCTGGGTTTGGCATTCACGGCGAGGGAAAAAGGACACGACGATGTAATGAAGAATAAAATTGAAATTCAAAAAAAAAAAAAAAAATGGAGAGAAAACATACATATCCCCGTCTACCATACCATTCAAACATCACTTGACGCCGCCTCCAGCCTGCATTTTCTCACCTCGTGATGCCCTACTTCATCTATCTGACCAAAAAACCATAGTGGTGTGTCCTTCGTGTGACGGGCCGCGGCGGGGAACTGTCAAATCAACGTCCAGCTTTACCCCAGACTTTATTTTCTTTTCCCTTCTAATCCAGTTGTGGCAAACAAAAAGGAGCCCAACCCTCCCATCTCTCACGCCTTCTCCGTCTTTTTTTTATTGTTCAATAACATAACGGTGCATGCAGCCGCCGCCACAATCATCGACCCACGTTTTCGACATGCACACACGGGCATGTGTCGTCCCCTGCCTGGTAAGGCCCGGGCCTCTTCCCCCCCAAACCGGGACGTCGCAACACCAAACTGGCTGACCACAAGTTCATCCCCCTCTCCGCCTCGTTCCTCCTCGCACCAGCGGAAGTTACCCTGTTCGCGCCGCACAATATCGCTAGCGTCGTTACTCGAGCTCGTAGCTAGTCGATAACTTGCCTTCCAGAAGCATAGGGCTAGACAGCAGGCAGTTGGGCTTCTTTGGAGGGGCAGCCCTCGATGCTGCTGTAACCACCTTTTTCCGCTCTGGGTCGCATATCTGGGGTTCGGGGTACACCAACCATTATTACAACCTGCATGTGCTTATGGCTCCATTACCTTCAGCCAACTAGGTAAATAATGGGGGGGATTATTCAATTCTCTCTTTATGTATTGATTTTCGTCTTTTTATCTTATTTCGGTAGCCTTCTTTCCCAAAGTCGCTCAAATATGCTACTAACGCCGGTGTAAGTTCCCTTTATGTACAGTCTATCCGCTGGCCTGAACTCTTGTGCCTCAGTACAATCTATCCAATGGCCTGAATCTTTGTGCCTCCTCTTTCCATCATTCTCAATTGCAACCCATACATCTATTTGAAGCCCGTCTAAGCATCGTTTCTGGGCAGACGGGTGCCAAACTTCCACACCTCGTCCAAGATCAACTTGTGGTGGCCATTGGCCGTCGTCTCGTCGGAAAAGATGAGCAGGTCAGCATCCGCACCGGCTTCCAACGTGCCCTTGACGCCCTGCAGACCCATCATAGCCGCGGGAGTGGCTGTGACAGTCTTAAGCGCCTGCGGAATCCCTTCGCCGGACCACTCGAGGAAATTGTTGACGCACTCTAGCAGAGTAATGGAGCTATGAAGAGGCGTTAGCGATTGATGACACATGGCGACCCCGCAGTCCTGCAGGGATGTCCATATCAGCCCCTACCTTCCAGCGATGCTGTCCGAGTTCTCCAGCAGCAATTTAGACCCTTTCTTGACAATGTTCACCGTCTTCTCGCCGTTGGTCCATGGGTAGGCGCCGTCTGGCAGGCCGACCAGGTGCATGGCGTCGGTGACCAGGATGAAGCCCTCGGGGTGAGCGTTGAAGGCAATCTTGATAGTCGTGGGGTGCAGGTGGATGCCGTCCGAGATAACCCCAAAGTAGGGGCGCGGCAGGCTCTCAGCCTCGCCGAGCACGCCAAAGATGCCTGGGTTGCGATGGTGCAGCGGGCGCATGGCGTTGAAGAGGTGGGTGATCATGGTTGCGCCCTGGCCGACGGCCTGCGACGCCTCCTCGTAGGTGGCCTCAGAATGGCCGACCGAGAAACGAATGCCACGCGCGACGATCTCAGGGATCAGCTTCATCATGTTGCCACGCTCGGGCGCCGCCGTGATCATCTTGACGGGAATGTCGGCGCCAGGGGTGGCTGGGTTGAGGTTGTCGGCGCCATAGCAGGCCTCGAGATCGGCAAATGTTTGGGCCTCGATGAGGACGTCGACGTTGTGCACGCCGTTCTTGGTTGGATTGAGAAAAGGCCCTTCGCAGTGGGCGCCAAGCGACTCTGCGCCGTCCTCTGCAAGGTGCGAGCGCCCAGACGGGCCTAGGAAGGGAAGAGCCTGACGACGAGACGAGAATTATTAGCACAAACAAGGCAAGAGTATTACAGTCAGCAAACAAAACAGATGAGTAGCGTATGCGTCGGCGAGTGATGTGTTTGTGGTGCATTCTTACCTTTTGGTAGAGCTCCGGCCGTTGGCTCGTGATGGTGGGGATGTAGGATGTGACGCCAGTCTGGACTAGGAGCTTCTGGCACTCCTTGATCTTTTTGCCGTATTGCGACATGTCGTCGAGCAGGGTGGAAAAGTTGAAGCCAAAGGCGCCGTTGAGCTGGCACTCGATCATGCCGGGCGAGATGATACGGCCGCCCAGGTCGACGGTTTCGTCGGGGAGTACGAGGTCGTCAAAGAAGACGGTCTGGCTGTCGACGATCTTGCCCGTCTTGGAGCTGACCCAGAGATCGTCAACGACGAGCTGTTCGCCGCGGAGCAGGCGGCAGTTGGTCAGCTTTGTGAGTCCATTTTTCGGCTGGCTGTCGTTGGTGATGATGGCCGGCATCGTTGTTGGTGGTTGTCGGGGCGGACGTGCGCCTGGGGTTGACGTCTCGGCGATTTTGGTTATTGGTCCGTTCTGATGATTTGAAGGACTGGGAGAAGGGGAAACGAGAAATGTAAGAATATTGTGCAGAAATATTATTGAAGATGATGTCAAGGTTTAGCAAAGATGGTTTAAGCTACAAAAAATTACGGCATAGGATGACGACGAAGGCCGAGGAAAGGCAAGTACTAGTATAAGTTTCCGCAGCGGCTCAAAACTGCACCACCGCAGAATAACTTAGACCCGTGGAGCTCGAATGGGCTAGCGGAGGCCCGCCAGATCGGATTGTGCCAGTAAGTAGCAGGCGGAATTGCCAAACCTGCAAAGACGGAAAAAGAAAAGAGACTGCCTATCAGCAGATGGAATAAGAATGGCATGCTTGCGACTGTCACCTTGCCATCATGGACGGGCTGGGTGGGGAACTGAGGAAGCGCTGGTTACCGTGGAGCCGAGTAAGCTGGTTCATTGGAGACGACGGAAAGCTCAACGTGCGGCCGGAATGTTGTGGCAGGCATTTCGATAGAATTGTTTGGTTGCAACTGGCATTCTGTAATATTTTGAACCGCGGCGTGCGTTTCAGCCGTTTGTCCCACAAGGCTGGCAGCAATTCTTATGCACAAGGATAGCATGGCTTGATTGAGGCATTTCAAATGAAAACCTAGCTTCACATCTTGTTTTCCTTCTCAATAGCGTTTCATTGTGCTATGGCAAGCACACTGCAAAGTTCGGGCCAGCAGCCTCCTTGCCTCCATCAATCACGATCCATCGTTCCCAGCGACCACTCCACTGTAGCTTCGTTGAGGCTATGTAACGTTAACGTTAAATGAGTGCAGTCGGGTCTCCTGTTTGTCGTGCCACCCCCGTAGGTATCCACTGCATCACTGGGAGCTGGAGCAAACCCGCACACCAAACCGCACTTCCGCAACACTGGGAGGTACAGAAAGTAAGACGCCAAAATTCTTTAGCGGCCTTGCCGTACTTGGCAGCCTGTTCTCTCCGCTGCCTCTTGACTCTCCGCCAGCCAGCCTGGTCGCTATTCACTCATTCCTTACTCGCCTCATTACCTTAGTAGTACGAAGTAATACCACTATAAACACTGTCAGCTACAGAGTGGTCCCTCACCGCCCACACGCACCAAGACCATCAACTGGCAGAATTCCCCATCTACCCGAACTTCACCCCGTCAGACGTCAGAGTCGTCAGCAAGGCTGTGGCCTTGTCCGTTGCGCCAGCGCTTACGACGGTCTTCGAGATTACTACGGCTGCCCTGGACAGCAGCCGCCAGAGGCAATAATTCAAACAGACCAAGCGACAGACCGACTCACTCGATTCAGCTAGCTCTCTCGCCAGACAAAAAAAACTCGACTCGTCACAGGCAATACCCTCTGCACCGACCACTTGTCCCTCTATCTCTCCCTCTGGCCTGCCCGCGACTCATTGGGTAGATATCTGCCGGCTAGCCTAGTGGCTGGCAGGCGGAGACCCCATTTCCACCCGCTCGGCTCCTCCATCAGGCGCTTGAACTCAATCGGCTCAAGTTCAATTGTCACTCGCCTACATATCGCCCGTCACACACCATAAACCGTTGCGCGCGCGCTTCGAGGCATGCCCAGAGCTGCCCGACCAGCTGCTTACCCATCATGACGTCCAACAATGCCAACAATGGCGCCGACAGTGCCGACATTGATCCCATCTATCAGAATCTCGACTGGTACGTGTACCCAAATCAGGCTTGCCTGTCGTGCCGTGCCAGCAGCTCAAGATGCTGCGGTACAACGAGCTTTCTTGTTTCAGTAGCCGTTGCCGGTTGCGCTTCTGTATTCGGCAATGGTGATTCACCCGCGCAGCCCGTACAACAACTAACCTGACTCTTGTAGGGCAATTGGTCAGACACTGATTATGGGATGGGATGGAACAGAGGTCACGCCCCAGATCAGAACACTTATCGAGGACCACCATCTAGGCTCCATTATTCTCACAGCCAAGAACCTCAAATGTCCGTCTTCCATTCCTTCTCACAACATCCTGCTAATCTTGCGCAGCTGCTCAACAAACTGCCAGACTCGTTCAAGAGCTGCAGACCATTGCGCAAAATGCCGGTCACCCTCAGCCACTTCTCATTGCCGTTGACCAGGAAAATGGCGGTGTCAACAGCTTGTTTGACGAAGACTATGTCTGTCAATTTCCCAGCGCCATGGGGATTGCGGCTGCTGGCAGCCCAGAGCTGGCATATGAGGTTACCAAGGCTACGGCCACGGAAATCTCTGCTTGTGGTGTCAATCTGATGCTAGGTCCGGTTCTTGATGTCTTGAACAATGCTCGCTACCAACCCCTTGGAGTGCGCGCCACTAGCGACGACCCCCAAGAGGTGTCACAGTATGGTCTTGCTGCCATGGCTGGTATTCGCGACGCTGGCATTGCCACTTGTGGAAAGCACTTCCCCTCGTACGGCAACCTCGATTTTCTAGGATCTAGTTTGGACGTGCCCATCATCACTCAGACCCTTGAAGAGCTCAGTCTCAGCGCCCTTGTCCCATTTCGCAACGCAGTCGCATCGGGCAAACTGGATGCCATGTTTGTTGGTGGATGCGGCCTGTCTAACCCCTCCATGAATGTCAGTCACGCGTGCCTGTCGGATCAGGTTGTCGATGACATGCTTCGCAACGAATTGGGCTTCAGAGGTGTCGCCATCTCTGAATGTCTTGAGATGGAGGCGTTGAGCCACGACTTGGGTGTGCAAAACGGCGTTGTTATGGCCGTTGAAGCCGGTTGCGATCTGGTGCTTCTTTGCCGAGCCTACGACATTCAGCTAGAAGCCATTCAAGGTCTCAAGTTGGGTCTGGAGAACGGTATTATTACCAAGGAGCGAATATTCACCTCTCTGCGGCGCGTCCTCCACCTAAAAACCAATTGCACCTCGTGGTCCAAGGCTCTCAACCCTCCCGGCATCTCTTTGCTTTCTCAGCTTCATCCCTCGCACCTCACCTTATCACGGCGTGCGTTCGACGAATCAATCACAGTCATTCGAGACAAAGAGCAGCTGCTACCCCTTTCACAATCGATGCATCCCGGCGAGGAACTGCTACTCTTGACTCCCCTTGTCAAACCACTTCCGGCATCTTCGCTGACCAAGAGTTTACTTGATGCCAAGCAGGATCAGTCACTTGCCACGGGTAGCCATGAGCGATGGGTACACCGTCGCCAGGACAGGACCGCGCACATGAGTGGAGAGGGTGTCTTTCGCGAGTTTGGCAAAACCTTGGCACGATACCGGAATGAGAAGCTGCTGCACACCAGCTATACAGCCAATGGTGTCAGACCAGTACATGAAAACCTCATCAACCGCGCATCTTGTATTATTATATTTACCGCCGATGCAAATAGAAACCTGTATCAAGCAGGTTTCACAAAGCACGTTGACATGATGTGTTCGATGCTCCGAAGCCGAGGGCAAAAGAAGCATCTCATCGTCGTTGCCGTCAGCTCGCCTTACGATTTTGCCATGGACAAATCCATTGGTACCTACGTCTGCACTTTTGACTTTACCGAGAATGCCATGGCAGCTCTGGTCCGTGTTTTAATTGGCGAAGTCAAGCCAGTGGGAAGCTTGCCGGGCACTCTTCGAAAGAGCAAAAAGGTTCTCAAGTCAAGACAGCTTTGGCTGGTGGAGGAGTATGACCGTGAGCGCGACGCTGCTGGCCTAGACGATTTACTCAAGGCTATTCACCGCAGTGGGGGCTCGGACTTGGACTTTCTTTCCAACACAAGCGCGTCAGCATTTGAACTATTCAACACCAATATCAAAGAAGCACACTATGTGGTGCGAAACAGTAGCACACAGGCACTATACGGTTTCGTGGCGACGTATGCGACAGGGGGCGTTGGCATCCTTGGTGCGCTCATTGTCGACCCAAGCAAGCGAAACGTATCAATTGGCCGATCACTACACAAACGGGCTCTCAAGGCGCTGTCGCAACAGAGGGGACTCAAAAAGGTGCAGCTCGGCGCCTGCTTCCCTGGTGTCTTCCCGGGTCTTGCACTCGGTGCCGAAGCAGCCACAGTTAAGACGTGGTTCAGCAACAGCGGCTGGGACACGCAGTTCCCCCGGCGACTAACCAACATGATGATTGCCGATCTCGGGGGCTGGACGGCGCCGGAAGGGCTGCTACCCACAATACAGCGAGCCAACATCAGCTTCGACCTGATACACGGGTTGGACAATGCCGACACGGTGCTGCACCATGTGCGCACGGAGAGCGGCCCCGAGGTGGTCGAGCTGTACCGATACGCGTTGGCGGAGACGAAAAGCTGCGGAATTGTCCGCGCCAAGGACCCCTCGGGCATGATAATGGGCACCATTATCATATGCAGACAAGGCAGCCCTTTGGCTACGTACATTCCAGCCTTGCGATCTAGATCAGAAAACATAGCAGGCATCGTGGCGCCCACTGTGCCACCAGGGCCGCTATCTACGCTGGTTCTGCAAGGGCTCGCGTTGATGGGGGTGCGTCAATGCAAGAGCCACAAAGCAAGCAAGGCGGTGCTAAGCTGGGTAGGTTTCTTCTTCGTCTATGCCTTTTTTCTTATGTACTGGCCTGGTAGATGGTCTTGGTTTTGCTAACCTTTTTAATGACAGGTCATTGACGATACTTCTGAGCCTCTGGTAGCCATGGGCTTTGATGCTCTGCAAAGCTTTGAGGAGATGACCAACTCTCCAGACATGTGCGTGCAGCGAATCCCTATTTGAGATACGAACTTCCTAACGTTTAATAGCTTCCAAAACTAGTGCGGTTCGGGTGACAAATGAAAAGGCTCTGTCTCGATTCGAAATTTATGATGCATATACCAAATTTACTGTTCCCTGGTTTAAGATTTGATGTTACTATTTCCGACCATGTACTATAAGGGATATTAGCAAGGGCATGGCAGTATTTATAACGAGTTCAAAAACTCCGGCTAGCGACGGAAAGCGAGTCCGTGATGAGTGTGAATAAATACATGGTGCAGCCATGATGTAATTATGGGTAAATGTCGGCAAATGATGTGAGCCAGCGTCGGCGAAAGAAAGGACCGCGTTGTGCGCGCGTGATTGGCTTGGGAATTGCGGCGTGGGTGAAGCGCTGGTGTAGGTTGGGGCCGCCGCCTCGGGTTACGGGCGCTCCGCAGGCGGGCAATTCTGAGTGGTGGTGGTTGCATTGCTCCCGCTCCAATGTACCACCACCACTCTTCTCTTCCTCTCTCTCTCAAGCTACAGCACCGCTCTCCACAACACCAAAGTGCATGCCGATTAGCAGAATTACCGACGCGATACACAGCGAGACGCATTGGTCTGACTATTTTTATATTGAGCCGCGTTATCTACAGTCTGGGGGCCCGTCCTTTGATCACGACGAAAAAATTACCAGGTCGACGGGTTTGACGAACGCCTACCGCCAGTTTCTTTGGTTTGGGCGCACCACCACCCACCTCCTGTGCCCACGATGGCGACGCAGCAGATTCTGTTTGCCGAAACGATAGCGGGCATGAAGAAAGCTTTTAAAAGGAGAGCATATGGTAAGGAGACTTGTCCCTCGTAGAATTCGGTTGCCAGCAGCGCTCGCACGCGCAAAAGAAAAAACGCCATCGCTAACCGCTGGGGGGGTTTCTTCCTCGCTCGCGCACGATAGACTCCGACTCCGACTCCGAAATAGAATACTATAGCAACCGCGGGCACAAGCTCAAGAAAAAGGGCCGCTTTGCGCACAAGGGCCAACTGGTGCCGCCTTCAGGGCCCAGCGCCTACAAAGAGGTAGGTTGAGAGCGGAGCGGAAAGTCGACCCACGCACGAGCAGGATGCTAATGGTTCGGCCGTGTGTCGATGACAGGAAATCGATTACGCCGGATCTCGTCGATCCATCATTTATCGCAATCCCCCGCTCGTGGATGACGACGGCTACGAAGTCTTTAGCGAGGACGAGCCCGACCGCGTGGAGAGTGCCGTCCAGGCGGCGGCCGAGCTCAACCCCTACGCCAATATACGCCTAGAACGTAAGCGTCATCCGGACTGGGCTTTGGGTATCACTTTTAGCAATGCTGACCAGGCGCAGACACTCTCGCTCCGTTGATCGCGGCGACCGACCTCGCATCCCACCCGACCCTCTCGAAGCCATTCCTCTCCAAAAGGCTCAACGAGCTGGTTGATCACAGCTGCAAGCTCATGCGCAAAGAAAATCATTCGTTATGGGAGGTGCGGCAGCTGTGGACATCACTGTATGGTGACAACACTTGGATACCGTGCGAGCTCATGATTGGTGAGAACGACACACAATTATATACACAAGACCAGGTCGTACGCCGCCTAGAAGCGCTGTCGGCAAATACAGAGAAGGCCGCGGTCAACGGTGACGCCGGTGCGGAACAGGCCACGCTGAATGGCACAACGACAGAATCTGGCGGCGATTTGAATAACGGTGGCGACGTGTCCATGGCCGACGCGGGAGCAAGTAACGGGAATACTGATATCAGAGATATGGACACAGCAAAGGACGTTGCAAAAGATGGGGCAAATATTACGACCGAGAACCACAAAGACGGCATTATAAATTCGACGGACGCTGAGGGAGATTTAGGAAAGGCGGACGGCGCGTCAAGAGCGGCGGAGGAGAATGCAGCAGGCGTAATACATGGCATATTTCTACCGCCTGCGACGGCACGGCCAGATCGCGACCTGGGGCTGCCGGCGAGCGAGGCGGACGACATCCGGCGACTGCTGGCACTGTACGTGCAGAAGCAGGAGGAGGTATGCCGGGGCACGTACAAACTGCACCGGGGCCTGCTCAAGGCGCAGCGGCTGCGCGGGGACGTGCTGCGCTGGTCCAAGGCGGAGGCGCACTGCGGCGTCAACCGCGACATGTCGGATGGGGAGGACTGGTACGACAAGGAGGAATGGGGTCTGGACGAGGATCTGAAAAAAGGCCACGAGGAGGAGGAGGAGGATACCACGACGCAGGCCAAGAAGACGCGGGCGCGGAGGTAGAGACTTGGACGAAGGAGGCGCAACAGGTGTGGCCGATTCGTTTCCTTTTTTATTTTTATTTTCTGGCCTGTTTGTTTTGGGAGCTGGGGTTATGATTAAGCATGCAGGGGCAAAGGACACGGATATAGTCGGTATATTTTTACATTTCCGCATTTTGCGTACCGATGGCGTTTGAGTTTTTGGTTTGTGTTATTCCTCATGTGATGTGTAGCCAGTTGGAGGTTTTTCTATGAAGGAAGATAAATACCTGGCATGTGCTCCTTTGGGGCACGCGATAGCAATGAACAAAGTGAGTTGAAAGTACTCTGTAATTATCCAAATTGCGCGGAATAATAGCAGATCGATCCTGGCAGATGGAACTGTATAGAATTTGACATGTGAAGATTTAATTTTGTAGTAGTAGAAGGGAGAAAAAGGCATCTGCCCCAACAAGATGGCGTCACAACAAAAAAAAACCCCAAGTGATAATAGATGATCCCCAATCTGGTCCAATAAATGCACAGGATAGCAGTGCCGACACCAAGCGAGATGATGGCTAACCAGTCAGCGGGACTACAGTGGTAAATAAGGGACCCAAGCAACCAAGCAACGGCTGGAGCTGGAACTGGAGCTGGAGCTGGTGTGGCTCCTCCGTTCCCCGCCAGCAGCGGTTCAACACTGGGGCGGCCCTGGGCGGCTCTTGTGCTGGACGACCGGCCGCGTGGGGAATCCGTCCAAGGGAAGAAGAGGAGAAGTGTCAAGACGAGCTCTCCTCCTCTTTTCAACTCTGTAGCTCTTCCACGATTTTTCCCCCAATCTACTTTTTGCTCATATTTTTTTTCTTCTTCTTCTTCTTTCGTTTTGCTTTCCCCGGAAGCGGCGCAGAGCATTGTGTTTTCGTCTTGATTCTACGATTGCAATTGGAGCTCCTCCGTTTGACAAGCATCAACCGTGACAATGTCGTCACTTGTCGGCAGCCTAGTCAGCTACGTCGACTTTGGCAAACGGAGCCTGCTAGGTGAGAGCGGCGCGAAAACCACATTCGCGGAAATCAAGCAACAGCAGAAAGTACTAATTTGTGCATCGCGTCTGGCAGTCTCGGCCGCCTCAATCGCCTTTAACCCTCTGTTCTGGAAGTAAGCCGATCGAAGCCGGTGGCCTCGTCCCCCATTATCGTCATGAAGCTAACGCAGTCTGCACGAACAGCATCGTTGCCCGTCAAGGTTCGAAATCGCTCCCTCTTTATTCTCCAGTCTCCGTCAAGAGACGCAGCAGCAGAAAAAAACAAATTAAGAACTGACTGACTCGACCCCGTCGTCGCAGAATACCGCAACAAGATTCTCACCAAGCTGTTTGGCGGCAACCGCACCGTCGCCAACTACGCCCTCGCCGCCACCATCTTCTCCATCGGCCTGGTGCGCGACTTTCTGTACAAGACGGCCATCTTCGAGCAGCCCGCGCACCCGGCTCTCCAGGACAACGTGTACGTGCAGGCGGCCTCATACGCGCTTCTCGCCGCGGGCAACATTCTGGTGGTGACGTCGACATGGCAGCTGGGCATCCGGGGCACCTTTCTCGGCGACTACTTTGGCTTCCTGCAGGAACGCATGGTGACGGGCTTCCCGTTTAGCGTGACGGGCGCGCCCATGTACTGGGGCTCGACCATGAGCTTCCTGGGCACGGCGCTGCTGTTTGGCAGGCCGGCCGGCGTGCTACTGACGGGCGAGGTGCTGCTGGTGTATCTGGTGGCGCTGCGCTTCGAGGACCCGTTCACGGCGGGCATCTACGCCAAGAGAGATCGAGAGCGCGCGGCGGCCAAGGCAGGCAAGAAGAGCGAGTAAAGGGGGGAAGACGGGCAACAATACATGCGAGACGAGATGGATTGTTCCCTTTTTGTTTTTTGTTTTTCCTTCTTGTGACTTTGGTGTGTCGTTATTAACTGACGTGACCAAGTGCATGTGTGCTCTGTGTGTATTGCGCGTGTCTTGACTATGACGAGTGAGAACGGAACATGGAATGATTCAGACATGTGACTCGAGAAGAAAAAGAAGTGAAAGTCGTTCAACAGTGACTTTGAGGGATAAAAAAAGGCACGACTTGTGTTTCTTTTGGTGACGGGTAGATAGCCTATGAAATCAAACCGCCCCGCGAAACAAGGGCGAACAAGAGAAGCATTCGAACCACGACCCAGCTCCTGTGGGCGAATCCCGGATGTAGACCAGCCCATGCGTACGCAACACGATGATCATTGAAGTCGGCACTTGCAATTGTGGATGACTCGTTCTCGTGGTCGGTCCCGCACCAGCTCCACGCAGGCCGTGAGCGGCGTCGTCGGCAGCATCGTGCCGGGTGGAAGCCTTGGCCGACCCAGCGACGGAGATCCAAGTCCGTAGGTTGTGGTGGCTGTGAGGCGGGGTTTTCTTTTTTTCTGATACGGACATTGATTTATTACGAGGAAGAGGGAGAAGATTAGCGATAGCCGTGACGGTATGCATGGATAAGCCGACGGTGAGAGTCGCCGTGGCGTCCAGGGTTGTCGAGTACCCTAGATGCCATTATCAGGGAAGGATTGTTCGAGTTTGTCGCGTGCTGGCTTTTTGAAGGCCCAAGATGATGCTTCCGCTGCCAGACTTGGTTCGTCATCCTGTCCAAGAATTTTTTTTTTTCTCCTGTCTCATCAAGTCCAGTTACAAATCTATTTGAGGAGCCACCACCTACTGCCAATTACTGTACCTACAATTTGGCGGTGGGTGTAGGTGGACCTAGAATCAGCGGAAAGCTCCAGTCGAACTGCAGAATGTGCCTGTGCGCCCGCCATCATGCACATTTGGAATCTGCGGGGGGGAGTTTTCCTAGCGCGCATTGGCAGGGCGGCTCTCTCGACATCCGAACGACGGGAGCAGGACGAGCAGGTTACGAAGCAGACGAATTGTTTTTCCCCTCTTTATTGCTACTACTTTAATGATACCTGCTCTTCGTTTTCTGATTTGTGTGTATTAACTCTTTATCAATTTTTACCACCCGAGGCTAGAACGTCTCTGCTTCATTTAAAAATCTGCCGCCAGTCGTTCAACGGCACACCGGAAGGAACCGGATGATCCGCTTCCCTTCGGCACCGCAGCCGACCAACTCCAATCCAAGACGTCAACGAGGGGAACCTCGCTGCTCATCTGCATGACTCCGCCACCATACATTATTCGGTTTTTTTTCTCTGTTCTAAGAAAAAAAGGCACAGACACGACGGCGGAGAGTCTCGTCTCGTACATTGACAGGGAATCGAACCAGGCTGCTCGTCACCGCCGTTGGGGCTGCTTTACATTCCTGACACGGTCCCTGTGAAAATTTGTGGCACGCATACATATATATCCGACAAGTTGCCACAACAAGAAAACCCAAAAAGAGAAATTCAATACGACATAACTGAAAATCGACAAGGAGACAAACAAAAAGACGCTGTTGATTCTTTATACAAATTTGTATCCTTTTCTTCTCATGGCCCTCAGACAAGAACATTCTCAACGTCGGACCTCGACAAACACCCCTTGATCATCTCGCCATAAAGGTGCCATACACCCAAAGAAGAAAACTCGCAGAATAACACTATCCCAACAGCCATTGGATAGCCATGGCCAAGGATGCGACAAGCGCCGTTGCGCGCAGAGCTTCTGTCTCGTCCGCCCATCAATCGACCACTACCACCACCACCGACGGCGCTCTGCTACCCTCGTCGGCGTCGCCGCCGCTGTCTTTCCGTCTGCGGCTCGTGAATCAACATGTCTCTCCACGCCTACACAAGCTCAAAAAGACCCTCTTCAACTATGCCAAGTTTGTCGGGCCCGGGTTCATGATATCCGTTGCCTACAGTACGTCTCCCCCCTCTCTCTCCCCCACTGTCAAATCCATTCTGCTCACATTCACGCCCCCAAAGTCGACCCCGGCAACTACTCAACCGACATTGCCGCCGGCGCCTCGTACCAGTACCGCCTGCTCTTCATCGTGCTCCTCAGCAACGTCTTTGCCATTCTCCTGCAGACGCTCGCCATCCAGCTCGGCTCCGTCACGGGCCACGACCTCGCGTCGGCCTGCCGCGCGCACTGCCCGCGCTGGCTCAACTACCTGCTCTACGCGCTGGCCGAGATTGCCATCATCGCCACCGACCTCGCCGAGGTCATTGGCACCGCCATTGCCCTCAACCTGCTGATCCCGCGCCTGCCGCTCGTCGCCGGCGTCGCCCTCTCCATTGTCGACGTCATGTTCATCCTCATCTTTTACCGCCCCGACGGCGCCATGAAGGGCCTGCGTCTGTTTGAGCTCTTTGTCTGCCTGCTCGTGCTCGGCGTCGTCGTCTGCTTCTGCATACAGCTGTCCATGATTCACGAGTCGAGCGTCGGCGACGTGTTTCGCGGTTTCGTGCCCTCGCGGGAGCTGGTCGAGCCGCAGGCGCTGTACCAGGCCTGCGGCATCCTTGGCGCCACCGTGATGCCGCACTCGCTGTTTCTCGGGTCCGGCATCGTGCAGCCGCGTCTGAAAGAATACGACACTCAGCAGGGGCTCATTCCCGCCGCGCCGTCGCCGCTGTCCTCGTCGTCTTCGTCGGCCACTGAGTACGGCCACGACAAGATTGTCTATGTCCCCTCGCAGGCCGCCATCAAGCACTGCCTCAAGTACTCCATCATCGAGCTCAGCACCTCGCTCTTCACCTTTGCCCTCTTTGTCAACTCGGCCATCCTCATCGTCGCCGGCGCCTCGCTCTACAAGAACCCCGAGGCCCTCGACGCCGACATCTTTGGCATCCACGCCCTCCTCTCCAAGAGCATCTCCCCGGCCGTTGGCACCATCTTCGCCCTCGCCCTCCTGCTCTCGGGCATCTCCGCCGGCATCGTCTGCACCATTGCCGGCCAGATGGTCTCCGAGGGCGCTCTGCGCTGGAAGGTCAAGCCCTGGGTGCGCCGCTTCATCACCCGCGCCATCAGCGTCACGCCCTCGCTCGTCATCGCCGCCGCCATTGGCCGCCAAGGCCTCAACACGGCCCTCAACGCCTCCCAGGTCATCCTCAGCACCGTCCTGCCCTTTACTACGCTGCCGCTCATTTACTTTACCAGCCGCAGCCGCTACATGACGGTCAAGCCCGGCATGGCCCGCTACCACGTCGAGGACGAGACCGACGTGGCGAGCGTCGACGAGGCGCCCGGCATTGACATGTCTAATCCTTGGTGGTTGATCATTCTGGGCAGCCTGGTGTGGCTGGTCATGGCCGTCATGAATGTGGCGAATCTTGTTCTTCTCGCTCTCGGCAAGACTGGGTAGACGGCACTAATTTATGTCATGTATGCAGAAACACCGTAAGTTGGATGGGGTCAAGATCTGGGCATTCGTATGGAGTTTCGGTTCAAAGAGCATCTTTGCATTGGCCACTGATTTTTGGATAATGACCACGTTTCGGGATAAAGCTCCCCCAATTCTTTTTTAGAAATGAATAAATGAACCAAGAGTAATTTCCTCGAATAACCCAAAAGAAATTTCAGTGCTTTGTCTCCAGTTTTCGACAGTGTGGGCATAAATAAAGGCTGTAGCCGCTGGCATCGCCTCTACTCACTGTTCGTCCTACTCGGCGTCTCCACAGAGGCTATCGGGACGGGCCTTTGGGGGCGGCCTCCAGTACGTGCATTTAGCTTTTTGCGATTGCCACCACAGCTTCTATCCAACAAGAACCATTAAGCAAATCCAGATCCGAGTTAATAGCGCTATATTGTTTCCAACTCGTTTGTTGAAATCAGACAAACCGTGGCGACGCCCCTCCCCCCCCCTTCCAAGTTGGCGGGGCACAAGTAAAACGCGGGGTGACACTGGCGCAATAAAAGCTCGTGACAGCTTCGGAGGGTCCGCCAGCGCTGCAAAGCTCTCTCCCTCGAGCGCCATTGCGTTCCTTTTCTTTCAAAACACCTGCATGCTTGCTTTCTCACTGCGCGCCTGAGAGCCAAGTCTCTCCTTCTCTTTCGGGAATCATCATATATTCTCGACAAATCAAACACACACACCCCCCATCATCATGTTCCAATCAGTATGTTTGTCCCTTGCCCTTGGAGCTTAAACGTCGCAAAAAAAAAAAAAGCAGCTGACACCATCGCTCTCCAGAAACCCTATTCGGCCGTCACCGCCACCATTGAAAACCTCACCGCCGAGAGTTTCGCCGAGGACGACCTGTCGGGCATCGTCGAGCTCATCGAGGCCATTGAGCTGCAGGCGTCTGGCCCGACCGAGGCCGCGCGCGCCATCCGCAAGAAGCTCAAGTACGGCAACGTGCACCGGCAGGTCCGCGCGCTCACGCTGCTCGACGGGCTCATACAGAACGCGGGGCCGCGATTTCGGCGCACCTTTGCCGACGAGCCGCTGCTGGAGCGCCTGCGCGTCTGCGGCTCCTCGGACCTGACCGACGCGGCGGTGCGCAGCAAGTGCCGCGAGCTGTTCCGCGAGTGGGCGCAGTACGCAAAGACGCCGGGCCTGGAGCGCATCGCCCGGCTTCACAAGGTAATCCTGGACGACGGCTCAACTCCTTTCTTTTTGAAAAGTGCGCAAAAGGGTTACTGACAGGCCTGTTTGATAGGAACTTCCCAAGCGCAAAGTCGGCGTCACCCAACAACGATCCAAAGTCATCCGCGAGACCGAAGAGAACCCATTTGGCGACGACGAGGAAGAAGAAGCCACCCGCCGCGCCGCCGATGCCGCCGCCGCCACCACCACATCCACAGCCACATCTTCCTCTGCCGGGCCCTCCCACAAACCCTCGCGCTCTACATCACTACCCGGCGCCGGCGGCAGCAGCAGCAGCAGCACTGGCCTGTTCTCCTCGCTGACCAAAGATTCGTCGTCCAAGAAACGCTCAAAAAAGGGTGGCAAGCGAAAACCATTCAACCTCGAGGCGGAAAAAGAGCAGATGAAGACTGTGATTGCCGAGTCGTCGATTGCGAGCATCAACCTGTTGAACGCCCTGCAGAGCATCAACCGCGAAAAGGAGCGCATCTCTGCCAACCAGACGGCCGTGCAGCGCTTCGAGACGTGCAAGCAGCTGCGCCGGCGCGTGCTGCGCTACGTATGTTTACCTTTTGGACCAAGGCGGGAAAAAGACAAAAGTTTGAAAGGACTGGGGGATGGGTTGAGAGATGCGTGTATGCTGACTTTGGAGGCTCTCGTGATAGATTCACCACGTCGAGCACGAACAGTGGCTCGGTGGCCTGCTGCACGCCAACGACGAGCTCGTCCACGCGCTCATGACGTATGAGCAGCTCGACCAGTCCATCGACGCTGATAGCGACTCCGACGATGAAATTGCCGAGCAAGCCCACCTATACAAGAGTACGCCCCCCCCCCCTTTCCTTTCCTCCCCCTCTCCTCACAACACGGCGCCCATGCCTAACATGTCTTCTCTCCGTCTACAGTGGTCGCCGCGCAAAGGGGAAAAGATGCAAGCACCGCCGCCACCCACGAGACCCCCGCCACGGACCGGCTCACCCTCAACGAGCCCAGCCCCGTGACCGGCAACTTTCCCTCTGGGACGACCCCTCTCGCTCCAGCCGTCGTCGCCACGGCGTCCCCCAAGACGCCCCATCACCGGCCGCCGGTCGTCGCGCCGGGCGACGATCTGGAGAGCGCGTCCGAGGACGAGGATGAAGATGATCCGTTTGCGGACAGCCACGCGACGGGCACGCCGGCGGTGGAACGAAGTGAGCCCCGGTGGTGAGGATGCACAGAGGGGGAGTTGTGTCAGGCCGGAAGGGGTGTAACGTTTGGGGGGGGGGGGGGGTGTTGTGAAAGAGGTGCGCAACGCTTTCATCCCGTGAGAGTTTTATAATTTTCTATCCACATTGCTGTTCTTACTTCACTGTTGTTGGCTTATCGGCTGAGAGAGCGCAATGCATTTGCGTCTTGCAATCACAGGGACGAATCACCTCAAGATTCCTCCAGACATTCTTTTGTTCGTGTACACGTTGCAATAGTTTCAAGCAGGACGTCCTGGGGCATGGGATTTGAGACGACGGGGCGTGTGGAAGCTGCTTCGATTTGCGACTCACGAACACTGTGCATCTTCTTTCTTCCGACGGCTGTAGTATGAAGCCTATTCCCACTTCCCCCGACTTGTTCGACCCGCCTGCAAACAGCGACGATTTACTTCTTTTCGTTCGCCCGCCCTCTTGCAACCTTCGTCAAACCACGTGCAACTAGCGTTTGTGCATGAACGACATATAAGAGAATGACGGCAACGGAAGCTATCTTGGGATCAAGGCGAGAAAGCGTGATTTTACGTTTCTCCCATGGTTCCTTCCGTCTTTCTTCTGCCTTTGTCACTCATCGTCCTCCATCCGTCGGGCCATGAACTTGGCGTCTCAACCCAATGTGAGGGGACATTGATCCCTCAAAGGACGGAGAGACCGGGCCAAGCTCACTATCATGTGGCATTTATGCCCTGTCTATTCGCCCACATCTTGGGGGTGAAACGACACTCCGCGAGCCAATGCGACGTGAAATGGCAACTGTCGCCCCAGTTCGGCCTTGGAGACTGGGCGATACCCGTTGCATGATGTAGATACTGGAGATGCATTGCAGGTAGTGAAACCGACCAAGTTGCCCCGCGCATTTTCTACTCCCCCGCAACGCTGGGTAGCACGGTGGATGGCAGCCGTTCATGTGTGCCAACGGGCCAGATGAATAAAGCACTACACAGTAGGCAAAGGACCAGAGACTGTTATGAAAACCTCGCTCGCGGCCGTCAAATAGGTCTCGTTACATCTATCCCTGCTCATTCTCATACCACCGTTGGACTGATGTCAGTCTCACCTGAGTATGTGTGCCCCGAAAACGGCATCATTGATGTCCACTTGAAGAACCCCAGACCACAAGAACAGGGTCGGGCAAGGATCGGCCAAGTAAAGCAAGTAAACCGCTTGTTCGTTACCGTTCCACCAATATACGATGTGGTGTGATGCCTTGAGGTGCGTAGTAAGATGTAGCCATGCCTCTGCTCACGCAAGCGAGAGATATACTGAGAATCAACCTCGTCCACTAACTGCGTAGGCCACAGATTCCGCCTGCCGATTTCGGTCGGGGAAGGGCCTTTGATACAAAGCGCAAAGTGGCTTGGGTCGAACGCATACAACGAGTTGCGCCGATGAGCTGCTTTGACGACTTAGTTGGGTCGATCCTAATGCACTGACCAACACCCGCTTCCCGTTTGCCATGCCGCTGAAGACTCAGGCCTAATGATGCTTCCGCCTCGCATTACAGCGCCATCATTGTTTGCCAGCTCATTCCTAGTTCCGCCGTTTGATTAATTGCATCATTATGCCATGCAAGCCCAAGGCCCCCGCCCCGCCCCGCCAAGGGTGATACCTCGACTCGAGGTTCGGCATACGTGCAGGCTGATGGACAAGAGATTTGTCTCGGCCAATTATCGTGGCTTTGTTGGAGTTGCGCCAAAAGTCGCGAGGATAACATTTCCTATGGAGAGTGCGAACATCGCAATTTCTCTCTTTGTAGGTAGCAACGCAAACAAACGGCTCCCAACCGCCCCAACAGCGACAGCATCCAGTTAGAGGCAAACGAAGGGGACCATTTGGCAACTGGCAAATTACGGACCCCACTAGACGTCTGAATTGTTTCACCACAAGGTAATCTGAACTTTTTTCAATACATGAATGGCCGGCCAACTTTCATGTCGTGCGTGTTGTATGGCGTCTTTGCCGTTTCTCGTTCTCAGTCTGCACTTGGCCGGTTGTCGAGTGACCAAACAACCGTTGAGCCAGAGTGGGACAAAGATCGCTTTCAACTCACACGTGACAGTGGAGTTGTACTTTCCAAAGAGGGCACAGCTCCTTTGGCAAACCGAGCGCCTAATGGTGGCCGAATGTTGTGGTCACTAATGTGTCCGGTTGCAGAAGGCTATTGTCATTGGCGGCGGCTCCTGACCAAGAACAGGTAGACTGGCAACTGAATTTTGCCATATACTGCTGCGCACCGAATCATAGACTAGAGATCCTCGCTGTCAGCGAATACAGAAGGTCCTGGCGGCCGCTTACATGCCGTCTCGGCAGAATAGTGATGCTCACGGCGTCATCAGCATGCTAAATAGTGATGCAAGACCGGGGAGAGGCATACGATAGAGTACAAGACATTATATTCGAGCAATGAAGTGACTTGAGGGTGGCAGCAATCGGTCATCTTGACGGAAGCTATGTACGCCGGCTGACAGCTTGATGCATTAGAAGTTGTAGGCAGCGATGTTTCGGGTGGCAAATCAACATTTTGGTTATTTGAAAGGGTCACAGATGAACCGCTTGTTCAGCATTGATTGCAGCCCTTGCTTAAAGACTCGAGTCAGACACCCCGAGAGCGTAGACACGACCAGTGGATAGACACGGCAGATTCACCAAGCTTGTCGAATGAGCAAGATGCCAATGAAGGAGCGCAGATAGGCCAGTGGATTTATACGGTCCATGCAAGGCCCGCGTTAGCCGATCTTAACAACAAACGGTCGGGTCCTGACACAATCCCCCATACTGCTATGGTTCGTTTGGGGCAGCATGTTGCGTGCAAACTATTGATGCTGGGCAGACGTAGGATGGTCCTTTGTCCTCAGGCTTGGATGGTTAGCATCAAGAACTCTTGAAAATGAAGTGTGAGGTATGCATATCGCATATCAAGCCCGGCCATGAGTTGCAAGCGTGAACTTGGTGTAGCAAGTTGGACGTGAAAGATGAAAGGGCATCCTCGAATACGCGTAATCGACCTGAACGGCTAGCAACACCGAGCGAGTAGCAGCGAGCATCGAGGGCTAGAATCGAGTCTGAAGCTTTGCTGACCTCACCAGGAACAGTAAGTAACAATGAACGTCTCACACGGAGCCCGACAATGATTTCCGTACTGAGTCATCTGATTTTCAGGCCGACGCCGACGGCGAGACCCAAGCTGCATGAGACTCCTATTCATATGCTAGATATGAACGAAAGCAGGCTCATGAGCGTATTGAGCAATGGGTGGAACTAATAGGGCTGGATTATGCGCTCACTTCATGCAGTGGGTGGTCAGGTTGTACCATTGTAGCCACGAGGCGGAGGCGGGCACAAGTATCTCGAAGCACCTTGGCACTGGGCGTCGGCGTGTACCAGTGGCGCCATGACCTGAAACTAGCTCAAGATTGGCACCGCTAAATTCTGTTCGCTGGAGCGCACGGGGCGTAGGGCCGAGAGGACACCAAGGCCAAGACCAATCGCCCAAATTCAATCGTAATGGCCGGTAGATAACTAGGGCATTGCCTGCGACAAACTAGACGTCCCGCTCGACAGGTCTCGGCCGCTTGATGGACGCCGGTACTTGACCGACGATAAGCGGCCAGTGGGTTATGATTGAATCGAGTCAAGAAAAGGAGGGCTGCAAAAGTTTGCCTCTGGTAACTAACTAGTTAACTAGTTAGATTGCGCGGAGAAAGCAGCGGAAAAGCGGTGGAGGCACCTGTGAATGAGCTGGCGAGATAATAAGTGGATGATAACTTTGCATGCTACTTTTAGCAACATTCCGGCAGCCCAGCACGCCCAGCAAGGCAATGGCTGGTTTGCTGCATCCACCTTGACAAAGCAGTTTGTCGCCGGAAAGAAATAGATGAAGGTAGGTCGCGCACATGCAGCCACATTTGCGCTGTGGCTGCTCCCGTGTGCTGGGCACCACTGGTGACAGTTCTCGAAGGGTGATGGAAGAATATGCATGAAGATTACCAGGGTCTGTCGCAAAAAAGAGGCTTGGGGATCCGTACTTTGGCCAGGTTCACGGACTGCGACTGGCTGACGCGTGACGATCAGTGACCACAGAACGTGGAATGGTGGGCCAAAACAGAAGGGCATGAATGGCTTCTAGAAGGCTGACAGGTGGAGCTAGTCCCAGGCTGGACGAGTGAAGCAGACGCCATTTCGGCCTCTCCACACAGCCAACTAGGCGACAAGAAATGATTCTCGCAACCCACCACCCACCTGGAATCAGGATGGCCTTTTTGAGTTGAATACGAAATGATGAACTGGGCAGACGTTGAATAGGGTGATAGGCAGGCTTTCGCGCCATATAACGCTGGTGGAGTCGAAGCATGAAATTACGGCCTGGCGACGCACTCGTCTTTGCGCCCATCCATCGCAAAGGCATCCGTTTGTTCAATCCACATGGACAGCTAGGGCATCGCTTTTACCGGATCGGCTGCGGCAGGATTCTCGTCTGCCATCATTGGCAAGTCGGGATTCACTTCTTGTAGCGCCAAATATCACCGCTGTTTGGTCGATCTGCGGATATGCCGATATGACGAGTCGATATTTTAAACAGTTGCCTAGAGTCCAATCCCGGCGGTAAGACTAGCACTCAGCCACAGTGGGAGTATGTCTACTGCGGGCGAGGAGTTGCGGTGCGCCCAAGAGCGCCAGCTTATTACGGTAGACCTGGCGATAGCCGGTGGCCCAGGCGAAGGAGTGTGAGCCGTTTTCTCATGAACGGCGCAGGTCCGGGAGTCGCGCGTTCGGTGTGGACTGGATGAGGGGTAGGGCTGTGTGAGTTGATGCCGTAGCGCAGAAGAACATGTGTCGGTGTGGTGCACATCGCCAACGGATTTCGAGAGCTCTCGTCAGAACAAATATTACGACGTTCAATCCGTGTCGTCTGAGAAATGGACAACGGGGACCGAAGCCTCTGCCAGTCAGAGCGAGTATTACCAGTAATACCCAGGGCGTCATCTGGTCTCTGTAGGTGTGGGTCGGTCTGGCGAGTTTCGTGCTGCAAGTTTTGAGGACCTGGAATCATCCGAAGACGACTTCCATGTCAAGCACAGACCTCTGCAAGGCACAGGGAAGATCTTAATCGCAGCCATAGCTCTGCACTGGCCACATGGTGGACGCGTGTCATTGCCGGTTGACACCAGCACGACGAGAAAGTTCGCGTTTGGTGTGGGAAAAATGCAAAGGCGCACTGATAAAATTTGATCGATGTGGCGGTCGTTTAATCCGGCGCTTTTCTGGTCCAGCAGGGTCAGGTAAGCTAGGCAAATGTTGGGGTGATGGTCTATACTGGTGATGGACAGTGCGCTTGACGAAGGAACGATCAGCCGATCTCGTCGAGGGCGACCGAGTTATCGTAGCCGGCATAAGGCCGATTCCGCGCTCGAAATCATGAGATGGCGTCCTTCGAAACCTATACTTGGGGCATTGATGAGCAAATAGATTCAAAGAATTAAAACGGCATAGAGGCTGTGCAAACGAGGTGTGCCAGTGTACCTACCTAACTAGAAGAGCGGCGCTGCAAACGGGCTAACACAGCAGTAGCATTGATTTGACCGGACATGCTTGTCGTATATCGATCAGCCACATAATATACGACAACGTCTACTGCCCAAATAAGAACAGCGACAAACAAATAGATGATTGCATGAAGCCATCAACGAAATAGATGCTGTGATGCAAACGAGTCGTGGCTGTGGAGTGGATGGTATTAGTAGCCACAAGTGGGGAGGTGGCTGGTTGGCAAGTTCATGGGCACAGTGCGCGTTGGATACTCGATTGGGCGTACCAGTACGATCACATACCCGAGACCGGTGACCAACGCGCTTGGCATGGGCAAATGGAAAAAGAAAGGTTGAGTCGGCACGGTCTAAGGCGTCAACAGGGCGAACGTTTTCAAAGTTCATAATGTCCGTTGTCGCACAGAATAGAGCATGGCAAAATCTGAGGCCACTGACAACGGGCCGTCACTCAGCAGCGCGCAGTGGGATGGCGGATGAAAGTGTAATTTTATATTAATACCTGCATCTTAGTAGGTAGGTCGTAGGTAAGCACTGAACAGCACTGGATGATTCCAGAAACCGGTAAACCTAACTACTTAACTAGTGGCCAGTTTCAACTACCTAGGTCTACTTGACGGTGCCAGTCAGTAATAGGAGCCGACAAGGCCGGACTCGACTTGTTTACGAACACTTGCATGATCCCTCCTGGGCGCTGGGGTGGTTACCGCTTTCGTGAGGATGGCGGCGACAGCGACGGGCCCCTGATAGTCAGAGCCAGCGGGCCCCCCTTGGCGCAGGCGGGTACAGGGCACTTACGAGGTACAGAAGGGGTGCGTGGGTAAATCCGCACTAGTTGCGGTAAGGAAGAAAGTAAAGAAACCTGCAAGAGAGAAGTACCTACTGCTGCAGAGGAACCGTAACATATTGACGTGCCCCAAAGTATTTTTGTCTCCAGATAAGCGGATGAGCAACTTCAAAGGTTGTTTCTACCAAGCGGGTAAATAGGGGTGGGTTGGGAGGAAAGAGAGGAGGAGCGACGACATGATATGCTTGGGCGTGTGGACTCATAGACTACAGTGACGCTGATGTTGGGAGGACCACTCGTCCTGGAAACCAAAGCATCCGCTCTTGGCTGGCTAGGGGATATGCTTCTGCTACAATCATCGAACCGGTGAATTGGTATAACTAGTTGGTAGAAATCAGTGTTATTAACAAGACAATGTCTTCGCAGACAAGTCAATTTGGCTCGGCACATTTGCCTGCCGTGACTACTTGTGCTTGCTGTGATGCAGAGTGCTTTGGCGCAAATATTTGCAGACATCCTGGACGGGCAAGGGGAGGATCCCTTGTTCCTGAATGCACACCTCGCAGGGACGGTATCATCGAAGTAGCAACAGTAGTTTGGGTATTGTGCCTTGCTCGGATGGCTGAAGAGCGTGGCGATGGCTTATGACAAGAGAGATGCGGCTACTCAGTATTATTCGTTGAGTTGCGGTTGGAAATAGTTTTTGCGTATACACATGTACTTTGACTCGAACATTTCCACTGCCGATACTCAAAGCGCGGTACTTTCCAGCCGTGTGTGGTGATCGCTGTGTATACGCGGAACAGGCCAAGACCAACGAGAGTCGGAATCATCTTCAGAAATTTTGAATCACGAGTTAATTAATCTGACCCGGCGGGCAGAGATCGACATCCCCGGACGATTGCCAACACAGAGTCAAGGCAAACCAGCGGACGACTTGGCGGCAGCGGACCGGAGACAGAATAACCAGGGACAGGATCTTTTGAAGCTGCCCACTTGCCAAGCTGCCACGACACAGGCGTGACAGGGTCGATTGAAAGTCGGTAAGTTGTTTCTGATTGTTTTCATCGGGTTTTATGTCCGCCCTGCCGTGACGCCATTTGCTGGCGGCGCCCCCGTCGTGATGTGCAGCAATCTGGTAAGCGGCTGGGTTTGCAGCCCTGTGAGCGTTTGCCTTACGACATTCGCATGCGAGGACCGGCAAAAGATGGTGTTGTTGGTGGACGGCCCACGGGCAAGATTACGGCGAGACAGGCGGGCACGCGGGAACAAGGAGGGAGCGGCTGCGGTCCCGAAGGTTCGGATCTTCTGTCTTGTTTGCCATGCTGCCTTGTTGTCAAGTGATTTGGTTGGACGCCACGTCGCAACCTCGGTGACTTGTCCAGCAAGTGCTGGTGGGAGCAAAGAAGGGAAGCAGGCGTGTTTGCTCTCTGTCCCTATTTTTGCCTGCCCGACGCCGTTTTCTGCTCGCGCCGCGGCGAGACCCCTGCACGCTTTTCGCCTGCCTTTGACGCCTTGTCTTTGACGTTTCTATTTACCTACCTTGGTAGTTGCTTGCCAACTTGGTTCCTTGCCTAAAAGTAGGTCAAGCATCTGTCTATTTACCTCGGAACTCGAGGCATTGTCGTACAGTGGCCCCCTCCCCCACCCCATCACTCATCTGGATCCTGCCAGTAATTTGAGGGGAATGAGATGCAATGCAGGAACAGAAAGAAAGAAAGTATGAAAGAAAAAAAGACCTGACTTGATTGTTTACGATTCTATTTCTGTACGAGGGCCTACCTAAAGTTCCGCCTTCCCAAGTGAGACCTCTTTTTACCTTGGCAGCGGCGTCTGTACCGGTGACCCCGTCTTTTGTTTGCTGCACCGCAACAAAATCAGTACACTGTACCCTGACTTACAGATACTTGCAGCCCACTCATGACCTTGCACCCACTACAAACCACCCCCCAGGGCCCCCCCAACCCCCCAACCCCCGGCCCGCTACCAGCTCTTCCAGCTCCAGGCACCGCCCAACCTGGAAGCCCCCTGTCGCGCCTGACATAAAGCGTGCCCACGGCCCCGACAGGGCGGCTACAGAAGATCCCAAGACACGGCCAGAAAAATAAAAGAAAGCCAAGACGATCAGGAAAGCAAGAGAAAAAAAAAAGAAAAAAAAAGGATATCAAAGTTAGACCCAAGGCTTACCGGCTAGCTTCCATCAGACTAAGCTTCTTTTCTGCAGCCACGACCCTTTTCGTCTTTTACAGCCGTCCTCGTTCAAGGGAACTTTCTCGCAGTGTCTTGCTCCAGTAAGTAGGGCATTTCCCGAATCAATTTCTTCTTCCTCTTCTCTCCTTTTTTTTCTCTTCTCACCTTCATTTCCTTGATTTTTCTTCTACTCATCTTAGTCGTCGTGTCTCATTCGCTCGTATCATCATCGCGGTGCTCCAGTGGCGACGTGGCCGACCACCCAGACTGACTCGCAAAAAATCAGACACCCTCTTGTGTCGGCTAGTCCGCACCGCTTCCGCAGCCTCTACCTAGCCATTCACACTGTCCATTCCTGCCCGACAAATCGCATCGCCAGCCAGACGACCCTCGACCTGGTCTAGCCCTCCTGCATCTTCGCTTCCCTAGCGGCGGGATTCAGTCTTCATCGCCTCGCGTGCCTCGAACAGGATTTTGCATCGCGCAGAGCTTGTCGTCTCCCGCTTGCCTCGCCCGCGGCCTCATTGTCGTCATTCTTCTACCTCGACGCGCTGCCCCCGGCTTGCCCTGCTTCGTCTGAGACATAATATTGCCTAGTCTCATCATCTGCACCACTCGTTTCTGCTTCCCGGCCACCACAACTTCACGACTTCTACCTTGGTCGTCACCGCCCGCTTCTTAAATCTGGCATCGGCCAGCCCGTGTCCTCTGCGCTCTTCTCCGTGCTACGCCGCACACGCACATCCTCCGAGAACCTGACCCCGTGCGCTCAATTCCACGATCGATCTCGTTGTGCGAAACCTCCGATTACGTCAACTCCCTTGCCACGATCCCCGCGTCCTGCGCATTCGCATCCATCTCAGCACATACACACACGTCTTGTCGGCTCACGCGCCAACAGCCCAGTCTGGCGTGTAAACTGCCAGCCTGGCTCAGCCTCCATCGCAGCCCTCGGCTATCCCCGTCTACCGTAACACACCACTCCTCCTGTGTACGGTTCGGGCTCTGTGATGCTATCTGTGCTCCCCCAGGCGATGGACTTGACGAACGTGCTGAATAACAGAGGAGGCACCATCGTACAACACCCCCATCACTTCGCAAACGACTTCATGAATCAACAACACCATCTTGCCTTTGGCAAGCCCGAGCCCGACATGGATCGCTCAAATTCGCCACACATGTCCGATCACTCGACGTATTCCGCCCATAGCATGCCGCGATCTTACCACTCTTCCGCTGTCATGCACGCACCCATGCAGATCCCGAGCTCCATGCCCGCAACCATGCACGTTCAAGGTTTTCCTGACATGCACCACATGGCCGCCGTTCCCAACATGGCCATGACGCACATGCAGCCTCCCAATCCCGTCGACGATGGCAAGAAGCAAAAAACACACCAGTGTAGTACCTGCGACAGCGCCTTTGCCCGCCGAAGCGATCTCAGCCGCCACGAACGCATCCACTCTGGAAACAGGCCTCATGCATGCGATGTCTGCGGGAAACAATTCATCCAAAGGTCTGCTCTGACCGTTCACAAGCGTGTTCATACTGGCGAGAAGCCGCACCAGTGCGAGACGTGCGGCAAAAAGTTTGGCGACAGCAGCTCTCTTGCCAGACATCGACGAACACATTCCGGCCAGCGTCCCTACGTCTGCCCGTTTGCCGACTGTCAAAAGACATTTACGCGAAAGACGACATTGACGCGTCACAAGAGCAACCATATCGGCACTGTCGAGCAGTCGGCAGTAGCGCGAGCTGCTGCCCTGGCGAGTGCAAACCCCAAGAACCTTGTCCAGCCTCGCTCCGATGGCGATCACCTTTCCAGCCACGGGTCGCCGCTCACAACACCGTCGCCCGGACAGCGAGCCATGTCCATGTCTCCGGGCATGGACCTGGGAGCCGGCCTCAACCGGCATCACGCCGAATTCCAGTATCTTCAGCAAGGAGGGCCCCTACCCGCGCACTTGCGAGTTGGCAGCCCTGCTTCGACAGCGAGCGGTTACAGCAACCCTGGTGGAATGCGCCCAACTTCGCATCCAACCAACTATGTGCCGCCGCCCACTCTTGAGCCCAGCGTGGAGCACCACCAGCAGGGCTCAAATGGCAGCAATGGCGGCAGCCCTCACATGAGCAGCATGGGCTGGCAGTCGCCGTCACAGCATCTTCAGTCGCCGTCACAGCATCTCCAGTCGCCGTCGCACCATCACCTTCAGTCACCGTCTCATCATCTCCAATCGCCTGCCCAGAATGCTGCCGCCGGCTACGCGTATCCCGATCCTGATACCTATCCTCCCAGCGCGGCTGCCATGAATCAAATGTACTATAACCCGCCGCCGCAGATGCGACGGCCTCAAAGCACTGAACCAGGGCTGGTCCACATGGCCTAGGTGAATCAACTGGAACCAGCATCTTGGACAGATTGTGCTCCAGGAAGATTCGACAACGGAACCACATAAACCGAACTCAACAACTTGCTGTACATCAATATCTGGAAGGTTATAGATTGGTTGGAGTGTGATACCCCCTTTTGCACTTTCTTCGCCGGCGACGTGGTACCCACGCTCATATAACAATGCGTGAGATCTGCCTTGCACCCAGCATGTGCAAGCCCTCATCGCGAGTATCAGATGACAAGTGCATGTGGCCTGACCATTGGACACCAACACTCGCATCACCATACGCTACTACTACAATATTACAATGTTTTTAATCACGACCGCCTTTTCAGAGCGTGGACGACCCTTTTTCTTCTTCTTATCACTTTACCACCTTTCTCTCATGTTCATGCATCTGATTTTCTAGCAACGAAATAATAGACTACGGGGGTTTACAAGGCAACTTCACTTTTTTCCATTGACGACATTCGGCGCGGATTAGGCTCTTGCTTTTTGTTTTTTCCTTCCATCTTGGCACCTGACGAACTCTTTTTTAATATTTTCTCCCCCATTTTATGTGTGAGCTGTCTTTCTTTGGCTCTCTCCGGATTGTCATTCGAAAAGGAAAAAGGGGGACAGGAAGTGGCACCATGGTTCGGAATCGATGGCGAGGCTTTAGACTGATGGCTTCCGTTTCTTTTGTTCTTTCCCTCACCCTCTCTTTTGGAATTTCACGTACAAATCTTATACCCTCAATATGAAGTCGCATGTTTGCAACGTCTCAATTTGGAGCTGGCTTAGCTGTCAGTGCTGTCAGTGATGTGTTTGCTTCTGGGCCGGTAAACGGAACAGTTTAGAGAATCAATGCAGGTGAATAAGAATGATGTGAATATGAATATCGGTATGAGTATGAAGAAGAAGAATAATATACATAATGACAAGGATATCAATAAGACAAGAAGGTTGTTATGAGGCTGTCATTTCACTGTAAGTGACCTTGCAGTCACTGCGCTTCTCCTCACGTAACTTGTTCGCTACCATGGCATTCTTGCCCCTACAGCTCCGTCATGAAGTATTGATCCGGCTGTAATTACCATTCGAAGCATTTCAATCGCTGATATGTGTACTTTGATTTGGTCTCGATCCACGTCTTTTTCACGGGTCGTCGGATGAGTACTCCTGATAAGGCTGAACTGCTGCTTCAGGATCCCCTGATCGACGTTGATGAAACATATCCCTGTCGAACGTGATTTGCGCGCCCGTTTCCATGCACAAGAACAGCATTTTTTTGCATTCCAGCCCCACGGCTGGTACTACGCAGAAAGTAAAAGGCATCTTGGACTTTGTCGCAAAGACTTTTGTCAAGTACTTGAAACAGGCTGATGCCCCAAACGTTGCTCTGGGGCAATTCGATTTGCCGAGGCTGTACAGAATAATTAATACCAACCATTGTCAATGTCCATCATTACATCTTCTTCTCTCGACGACATTAACGCTGACGTGATGTCAAAACGCTGTCTTGGTTGTGCCTGATGAGCGAATGAGCGTGGTCAAGTGTGCACTCGAGCAGACGGACGTCAAGTGCCGCGCAAGAAGGCCCCCGGGCGGCGGCAATGCTACGTTTGGAGGGCAGTAATGAGTGCAGATTACAACCTTGTGGTCGGGATCCAATCGCGAGATTGTTTCAACCTCATGGGCTTATGATTTCGCAGCACTAGAAAGGCAAGACGGAAAGCCTCGATTTGCTTGCCCAAAGAATGGAAGAGCCCATGGATGGCGCTTGACGGAGCTAATGCCGCCAAGTAAAGCTAGGTAGGGCGCGCGTCGAGTTCGATATCAAGAACGTCGTATGCATCGGATGATTCTGGGTGAAGATATGACAAGACTCGTATCTGCAATTCGGCCATAAAGCGGCAACTGAGCAAGAAGAACTGGGTTGTAGGCTTCAGCCTTGGAGGGCAAGTGAGTGTTTGGGCGCTAACCCAGATTCTGTCCTTCAAAGGGCGGCAAATGTAGTGCGATGCAGGACTACTACACATCCGCCGACCCTGGTCGTTTTTCTGCACGGCTGCATAGCGGTCAGCGATCATGATTACTTTACATCGAGGAGCCTGACGACCCGAGAATAAATGAATTGTAATCACGATGGACCCTGGCCCGTTTTGTCGCACTAAAACCCCGCTTCAGCACGGCTTTCCCCCGCCATGGGGTCGATATTTCCACGCATGGAATGGCAGGTAGAAAGTGAACCAAAATAAATTTTTGTCTTTGGAGCCCGCAGCGCCTTGAAACAGGTGAGGTAGTTGAGAGGTCTGCGGACGAGACTGCTCCATACACACCTCGGAGGATTGTCCGAAGCGAACGATTGGCTCTCTTCTGGCCGTTCCGCCAGGTTTACCTACTTTGTGGGACGGAAGCAAAGTGGTGGCCGCCAAGTATGGCGCGCTCGACGATCATTTCAGAAACCGACAGAGCATCCTTGGCCAACCTCGCCCGCCAAGTAAAGCCTGGAGTGGGCGTCTGTCCGTCTGTCTCCCCAGAGGATGACGAGCCAACTGTTGCTCTCGTAGTGGGGAAGGGGGGAGGATCCAGGATAGTTCCCCCGGGTGTGTTGACGCGATCAATCTGTATCCAGTTGTGACAAGTCACCAGAAATTGCTTGAAACCTCTTGCGCGCGCCCGCTGGACGGTAAAGTTGTCGTCTCGATAAGAAGCCTGGAAAGATAGCTCCGAGGTTTGCCCATGTACGTTAAACTAATCAGCTGGAAGCAACGACGACGGTGAAAATGCCCAAGAAAAGCTGTTGCCTCGCTTATGGAGCCTAGCTCAATTCAGGAACAAAAAAAAAAAAAAGGGTTGTACTGTACGTACCGACGGTTCGACAACGGTTCTCGATCCAAAGAGACAAAGGGAAAAGGAGAAGAGAACAAGGCGCTGCAAAAAACAGCTGATGGCTGCTTCGTGGCTGCAGCTGGTGGCGTCCTGTGGCACATCCGACGCAGCAGTCGCCGAATACAAATCAGAAATGCAGCTCGCATCATTCTAATTGCCTGTTTAGGCAGTCTCGAGAAGCAGGGGGGGTGGCCATGCCCAATATGCATTTCTCAATCCTCACGCCTCACTGCAAACCAGACAGGGGGGGTCAGAGCCCTGGATTATCCATAGGTCATCTTTTCTCTCCTTGTCCTCTCTGTTACATCATATCTCACTTTTTTTTTGCCCGTTCCCTTTTCAGGGTCCTGCAGAATCTTTCCGTCTCTCCGCCGGGCTTCGACCCAGAGTCTTGGCAGCTGTCTCACCTTGACGTCTTGTCTTGTCTCTCCCGACAACGTCTTGTCTTTGCCTTTTTGCTTTTTGTTCACCGCAACCCGCAATTTCGGAACTAAAGCTCCGTGCTTCTCTCCGTAGGCGACGACTTGTGATGCCGACGGGAGGCAGCACGGGACTTCTCCCCCGTCGCTTGTGGCGGCACCAGAATGATGGCCCGTCCGTACACGCGAAAATAGAAAAAAATAAAAATAAAAAAAAAAAGGGAAAGAGAGAGAAACAAGAGGCGGAGAGGAAACTCCTAGTTGATGCTGGCCAAATGTCTTGATATTGAGTCTGCGAGTTGATGTTTCTCCGCAGCGTTACTTCCACACAGCCTACCTACCTTGTCGTATTTTGATAGCCTTGCCGCTTGGCAGCCTGATATACCACTTGACATGTTCAGTTGTCGCAGTTTTTCACTGCCAAACATCCGCACCCACGTCTACATGCACAGAAGAAGGAACAAGATGGCAAAATCGATTCACCCAGACCACTCCAACGTGAGTCGAGATCTAGATTGTCCGCCGAGCGATGGCCGGTTCAGTCGTCCTTCTCGGCCGTCGCTACCTAGGTACTAGGCCGTTTTGCCCTACCTAGCTATTTATTAGCGCAACACTAGAAATTTCGCACAACCACCATCAAAAGCGGCAGCAAGCTCCAGAGATCTCTGGCCATGGTTCTACTTTCTGCTGTAAAAAAATCAGGCACACTATGTCGTAGTTGGATCTGCGAAACGCCATGATTTGAACATCTCCAAAACTTTGAGCTCGTTGCCATTCGAAATATTGTCTCGTAACAGGTAATGAAGGTGTTTTATTCTGTTGCCCATTCGCTCTTCTTGCCAACATTAACTAGATCAGCCCTGTTTTTTCTCCGATTTTTGGCCCAGTCGTTTCTTGCAGCGTATGGTTGAATAAATGTTTTGTCAACATTTGCGGTCACTTCACCCCCCCCTGCCACAAGCTATATTTTTTCAAGCCACCCAAAAATTAGCTCGATTAAATGATTTGTGATCTTTAACCCACCCGTGTCGATTTCACACAGACAACAGACAAACGATGTGACGATTCTGAGCAGAGATGGGCTGACTGCATGATGCATTGCATTGTCATCTCCCGCCGCTACGGTGGTTTGTTTTTTTATACACGGGCCAAATCGCAGTATGCCGCGGGAAGCCTGCCAAACACGGGCCACGATTACTATTCATCAGTAATTGGGTGTGAAGCCGAGATCCAGCCAAACATCCCCCTCCCCTTGGATAGCGCCTGGCTACAGACGCTTCTACCAAACAAGTTGTTGCAGTTGTTGCAGTTGTTGCGTGCCCCGCTCGTCCGCCAACCCAATTTCCTAGTTGATAGATAGTTAGTTTTCGTGTAGTCTGGATGGTAAGACGACGGGCAGCGGTGTTATCTGGGATGCTCGGTGCGTTGGTTGTTGCTTTGACGAAGCATCGGGCTGAAGATACAGCGACGCTGACGGTGCCACAAGAAGACAGATTCTGGTATTACACCCGCTTACCATGTAGACAATGTTGTTGCTTTCATCGGAGTGATGATACATTCGTTGAGAGTCGGACGGATTCTAGCTTGACACACACACCCCTCCTCTGCTACAAGCGCCCCTCTAGCTCAGCCCAATCCGCAGCAGACGGGCGCGCAGAAAGAGAAGAAATAAAAATAAAAGACACAGTGGAACCTGGGAATTTTATAATTAGTTCTCTGCCCATATGAATTGAATCGAGTTTCACTCACATCCTTGTAGGGTCCTTGTCTCTCCCACTTCCCCCCGCCATTCGCCGGCCCATCTTTTCTCCTTCGTCAATCGACGGGCTCCCGTTTGCTTGATACAACTACTCGCACACTCCTCGAGCAATTCGCTCTCTTTTTACTCTCCATCATCAAGGGGTAGGCATGACTGAAGCAGGAAAACCTACCAAAGCTTGCTCTGCACCGGCTTGAGTAATTGTGGGGGACGCGAACTCGGATCAGCCCACTAACACGGTCGTTCGCAAACCATTTGCCACAAGAACCGCGCCACATTCCGAAATACTCGAGGTCAGTCAAGTCTTGTTAGGCAGGCGAGCTCTCGATCGTCTATCGGCTCGACGACCTTGACGGCGACTACTGCTTCTTCCACCGACACATTCGCGCCCAAGCAAAGACCTCGGGTCAACTTTGCAGTTTCTCATTTTTGGTCGACTCTGCGCATTGAGCAAGCATTTTTTCATTGGGCCTTTTCTTAGACCTCGTTTTGATCCTGCGGCGCACTTGTTGACGTGATCCCTTGCATAAGAACAACAGCAGCCGCGCCCATCCGACAGTCTCTGCGGCAAAACACGTGCCACCCGCCCATCTATCCGTTGAAGGAAACCAACAGCAACAAAGTTCTTGGGAGGGTTGAGAGCAAGAAAACTCTGTGCGGTTTACAGTCCAGAGCCGGGAATAGGCTGGCTAAAGCCGTACATCGCCCATATCAACAACACGGTCAACTCAAAGCCCAGGCCTAAGCGTTATCAGACGCCCGTGGCCATTGAAACGCAACGCACAATTCACCGAATTCGCCGTCGGTGACCTATTGTTTGCGCAAAGGCTGGTTTCCCTGTCGATTGACGAGGTGCCACCTTTCAACAACACCAAGCCCACCACTACTCATACCCATGACGACCGCAACGGCCACACCCAACAGCCACTTTCCCATGATGCGGCACAAGCCCATAGACGCCACCGCCGCCGCCGCCGATGCCGCCGCGACGCCGTGGAACGTCTCTGGCTGGCAGGACCAGGGAAGAAGCCGGTTGATCCCGCAGGTATCGACGCAGCGGATGCTCATCCCCCTCGAGGTCTACATTGACTTCATCTGCCCCTGGTGCTACATTGAGATGCGTAGCCTCGCGGCCGCCATGGACCGCTTCGTTGCGCGGCACCCCGAGGTTGAATTCGAGGTGCAATGGCGGCCCTTTTACATTGCGCCCATGCTCCGCTCTAGCTGCAAGACGCTCGACTTTTACGGCAGCGCGCTGCCCGACGAGGCCCGGCTGCGCGCGCAGCTCGAGCGCGTCCGCGTCGCCGGCCGCGCCCACGGCCTGCCGGCCTTTGATCACTCGGGCCGCATCGGCCCCACGCGCGACGCTCACAAGCTCGTCGCGCTGGCCAAGCGACGCGGCGGTCGCCAGGCTCAGGCGCTGCTCGTGGAGCTGCTGATGCGTAATGGGCTCGTCGCCGCGAGGGACCTGTCCGACGCCGAGGTGCTGGCGCAGATTGCGGCGGATGGGCTTGGGCTTGACAAGGAGGATGTGTTTCTGGAACTTGCTGATGATGACGCCACGCGCCGCATTGATCGCGAGGTTGAGGCCGCTCGAGAGGAGCGCGGCATCGAGGCCGTGCCGTGCGTGACGGTCTTGGGGCGCTTCAAGGTCGGCGGGTTTCAGGACGCGCAAGTGTTTACCGACTTGTTTGACAAGATTTACGAGGAAAAGCTGGCGTGATGAAGGGCAAGAGTGTGTGCCTCGGAGCACCCACCCTTTATATCATCTGCCAGCTCCATTACCAATATGCGACATTGTGTATCGAGGCACCGCGACCTCACTACGAAACAGCACTTGATACATTATCTGCTTTGATGGATCCGTCATGTTTCGACTTCTTCTTTTTCCTCTTCTTCTTCTCCTTTTTTTTCTTCTTCTCCTTCTCCTGTTTGATTCATGGCAGACTTTACATCGTACCAAGCGATTCAAAGGATACATCGGCGCGGTTTGGGCATCTCAGCGGGCTCTCAAATACCAAATATTTTCCCAATCTTTCCTTTCCCTTTTCTTTTCTTTCTTGTTCCACATTTTCATGCCTACATCTTGTTCTGCGAGTTATTGTTTGTGCCCTTTCGGGCTTTTCCAGTGCGAGATGGAGCAGCAATCGGCCTTGCTGCTCCACGAGTCTTGCTGCCCTTTAGATGAACCACCTCTTTGATTTAGCGACTTTATGAAGACTTGAGCAAGTAATCTTTTGTGCACATATACTAAAATGTCTGGGCTTGTACGCATACTGACTTGAGGCCTGCGGTCGAGGCTGTACACGCCAACGACGAAAGACGTGATCTTCCTTTTGGTGAACATTCCTATTCTCCGCAGGGGACACTCTTGACTGGGAGATATCTCAAAGGCCAGGAACTAAAAAGCAGGGTCTTGAAACAAAATCAAGGCGGACATTTAGGACAAGTAGTATCTGGGACACTGAATACTATTGTTGGGATAAGATGTGAGCTGGTCACAAGGTAGAACATACATATGTCGAGCTTTTCATCGCCAACGCACATCACAATCCCCGATTTATTAGTAGAGTGCAGATCAGAAGATGCTGAACGAGCCAGTTCACACTGTCAGCGCGCGCCAACGCCAGCAATCGAATCAGAATCAGGTACTCACTCACCAGGATCAATCTATTTGCTAGTTATCCTCAACAAACGTACGCACAATCTCAGGTCTTTTGCTCAGCAACAATGAGCAAAGCTTGCCGTTGCTATTCCAACTCCATGTCGTAGCATGGCGTTGTTGCGGAGTGGCCAGAGTGCTGCACCCATGGTTTTGGAGCATAGCATTACCACAGGGCGGGCGATTAGAGGTTTCGACAATTTTTGCTGAAAATTCCTGATTTGATGTGATAATAAAAATCCTGTACTGATACTTTCTAAATATTTTGGGCGGACTAGTGGCCGGTGCAGTATCAGAGACTCCTAAACGCCCGCTGTTCCCATTCCCAGTTCTTTTGCTCTCTCTCTCTCTCTTGTTCTCTCAATTTTCAAGAGGATCGATGTGACAGACTGAGGGGCATGCAAGTAATGTTGATGAAAGCAGAAACACAAAAACGCCATTATGGAAAGCACCCAAATCACCCCCAAGTGCACAAAATGATGATGCCCGTATGATACACACTTTTCTCATTCTCGTTTCTTGGCCGCACTCTCGCTCCCGCTTCTCCCTACGTTCCAACACAAACAAAAAACGCCTTCCTCGTATCACTCATCTTCAGAGGAACCAAACTGGACAATGGCAAACATAATACCTCCCCTGCCTCAGCGCCGCAGGTTGCTATAATCTTGCAAGAGGTGCGTCATGTGAACATTGGTCTGCTTGCCGCCGCGCTTGCTGGCGCGCTTCTTCTGCGCTTTGGGCTTGTTGCCGGCCGCCGCCGCCATCTTGCGGGGGTCCTCGCTCGTGGGCTTGAGCGAAGCGTTGGTCAGCTTGCGGTGCATGTCGTCGACGCTCGGAATCTGGACGCGGCGCCACAGAGCCTGGAACTCGGGCTGGATGGCGTGGTGCAGCGAGGCGTCGTCGAGCCAGACGTGGCGGGGAAAGTTTTCGCGGTTGGTGCGGGTGACGAGGATCTTGTGCTGGGCCTCGAGGCGGGCGAGCGTGTCCTCGCAGTCGGGCCAGCCGTCCTTGAGGTCGCGGACGGCGAGGCTCGAGGCGTCCGTCTTGCGCTGCAGAAAGGCCAGCAGTCTCGTGGCGTCGGTCACGCCGGGGACCACGGCCCGGTAGCTGTACGTGCCGGTCCGCCACGTCTGCTCGCTCAAGCTCGTGTCGGGCCGCCACTCGACGCGGGGGTGGCCGCGCAGGCCCTCGGCCAGCTCCTGCTTGTGCTCGTCGGTGGTGTTGCGGACGCTCAGGTGGTCAATGATGTCCTTCATCGACTTGGGCGCGCCGCGGGCCTTGAGAAAGTCGACGGCAAACTTCATGTGCGACTTGACGTCGACGCCGTAGCCCGTCAGCTGCGGCTGCGAGTACACCTCGGGGTGCGCTTCCCTCTTGCGCTTGGCCGTCGGCGTCGGCGTCGCGCCGTCCGAGGCCGCAGACGGCGACGGCGACGGGGGCGCGAGCGCCGCGGCCTTGACGCTCATCGGGTTCGAGAGCTTGGACGCTGCCGACGCGAGCGTGCCCTTGAAGGCGGCCGACTGCTTCTCCAGGTAAGAAGACATGGCGACAACGGATGGATGACCACAGGCGGCAGCAGCGTCGGGGCTGGCAATGATTTTCTTTGTGCGTTCGATGGGCTGCGCGATGGACGGATTCGAGAAGCGGTGCTGGCAGCCGATGAGAAGCGGGGGTGTGAGGTACGGTGTTGCGAGGAGCACAGAGACTATTGTCGGGAGCTGAAACTATCGAAACCAATAAGTAGCACATCTCGAGACGTTAAGGTGGTACAGGTGTGGCTTGGCGCTTTGTGGCGGCGGAATATTGCTGTGGCTAGTGCGTTCACAGGCGCATTTACCGAACACGGGGCAATTCACGGTGCACAAACTACGATCTGGATGCACAGGCGCAATAGCCTCCATGTTGTGCCATGGTAGTAATTTCCACATGTATCATTGATTAAAACATTGTATCTAAATCGCAACATCTATCTGTAATGCGCCGCCAAACAGTACCTCGACTACTGATAGAGAAGCGCGGAGGCGGAGCATCAGTTGCGCATGCGCCGTTCTATCAAAACCAGTCGCACAATGCGCGTGTTCGCATCATGCCCAAACATGGCACAGAGACCTCATACCGGTCAACGCTTGAACCATATGCAAACTCCGATTTTGAAACACATTCCTTTGACATGGATCCCGGAGTGATGACGTTGTGCGTGGTTGGCTTTGCAGCTGCCCTGTCACGTCGCCAGCGGGACCATCCTGCTCATCCGAAAAACCCTGTTTGTATTTTAAGCAGACTGCTGCTGTTGTTGTTGGCTCTGAAGGTACTGGTAGCCAACATATCCGAGAATGCCACCAATGAGAACAATGCCGTAGAGGCCAATGCCCAAACCAGTGCTGTCGGCGTTGCCATTGTTGGCTGTCTTGGCGGCGGGAGTCGCTCTGGGAGCAGGGTCGCCAGGCTGTAAAGTCTCGAGTTAGAACATGCGCAATGACAAAATGCGTATCATCGTTCGGCTGTCGAAGATCGAGGACCGCAATTGTTTGGGGTTGCTTACCTGGCGCTTCAGAGTGCCGACGAGGAGCTCGTCAAGACTCTCGCGGGCCTCGTCAGAGTGGCCGACATCCTCGAAAGCCTCAGAGGCATCCTGGCCAGCAACGTCAAGGATGACCTCCTCACCACCACTAGGCAAGACGTCGTCAGCATGGCATGTTTGATGGCGTCGAGGTTGCGATGGCGTGGTTGCGCCGGGTCGGAAGAATTTCGACTTACGGGTGCTCATCAATGAACTTGGAGCAGTCGTAGACCTTGTCGTGGACTACAAGGAAGCAGTCCCTCTTTGTGTTGTGCTCGGCAACATCCTGAAAGCTGAACTCCTTGATTTCGGACATTTTTCTTTTTCTTGCCTCGGTCGACGGTGTTGAAGGCTGGGTATAGGGGTGTGGTCAAGTAGAAAAGGGATGGTAAATTCGGTTGACGTCGGCCGATTCGTGGAAAGGAGTGGTTTCGCAAAGGCGGGAGCCGCAGAAATGGACACGAGTAAAATCTGGGGGAGGAGAAGAAAAGAAGAGGTTGAGATGAAGGAGTGGTCAGGTCAGCACGAATAGAACTGGCGTGGTTGCGCTGCGGAGGACGGACTCTGGGAAAAGGGTCTGCCTTTCCCGGGCCAGGTCCTCTGGAGCGGCCGGCTAGCGCACTTGGTGCCCTGCAAGGCCCGGCAGACAATGTGACAGGGGTGCTCGGGAGCCAGCTCTAGAGGCATTGAGGCCACTGAGGCAGCGTCCCAACAGACAAGGGCGCCATCCACAATTGCAATTAAAAAAACCGAGCGACGAATGGTCCACATTGTCTTAGCGGGGGTGAGAGGCAGCCAATTGAGATGTCGCAAATGACTGTTTGCTGGCTCCTATTCGTCAGCATGCCCGAGACGTTTTGGTGGGAAGGCTCTCAGCTGTCTGTCAGCGCATCACTGAAATGCTTGCACATGCAGAATCAGACAGAGGAGAGAGCACTGCAGCCGCAGTGCTACAGTGCATGCAAGCAGCGCGACCCTTGTCCTTCCAGCGCTCGCACAACACCCCATGCTTCCCGCGACGTCCGGCCCATCCGCTGAAGCCAGATTACCATTAATCAGAGATAATTACACCACCAAAACAAAGCACGTCGAGAAACAAACTCTGCTGATGCGCCGAGTCCGCACGATCGACACTATTACCGATGCACTTGGCAATAGCAGTAAATCATGCCTGCGCCGATTCCCCTCGTAAAACCCCCCAAAACACCCCACAGCGCCGTTGCTTACCATTCCTCCATCACATGTCCTCAACGTGTCCAGTTCTCCGGGCCAAACGTACTCCCCGCATTCGCATTGCCCCCACAAAAACCGGACGGCACTCTGGTTCCCGGTTCCGATCACACGGAAGCCAAGCTCGGCAACGATAGTTCCATTTCTTACCGCCTGCCGTTCGTCAATGTGCCTGGTTCCGTCTGTCTTTGTCTTTTTATTTCACCGACTTGACAACCTCTACCACTTTCCTACGTACATATGTATGCTTTGTCCACATTACACCGTCCTGCCCATCCTGCACATCCTGCACATGTCATGCGTTGCTCAGCGGCAAACTTCAGTGGAGCGTCCCTCCCGGCTGCCATTAGTGATACAGCCACGACCATAATCGATGCATCGACACAGAGCACATACAGGTCTTGCAATTATCATCACGTCACTGCAACCCTAGCCTCGACTGTCATATGGTATATCTGCCAGAATAACTGGACAGCTCCTGCAATCGACGCTATTTGATTAGAATATGCGATATTCTGACTTGCACGGCTATGAATTTGTACCTCTAACGTAGAGACTATCGCTTCGATGAACCGCCCCCGATATCCTGGCCGAGTCTGTAACCGGTGACCTTATCCCATTCAATCTTTTGCCGGGTGACTGGCAGCTGCCTGCGCAGGCCCTTGAACGCACCCTCGCTCAGGCTAACGAAGCCCCTGTTGAGCTCCTCTTGATACTTCTTTTCCGTCGATGAAATGTCCTTTGCGATGCCCGCGCCCGTGCCCGATGCAACAGAAAGAGAGACTGGCTTCTTGGTCTGCAGGCGCACGTTGCCGTCTTCGTAGTAATGGACGTCGACTTTGATGGTTCCTTCGAGTGAGCCAGACGAGGGGTTGAACGTGTAGACAGATCTCCAACGGCCGTTCCTAATTCCCAATTTGTTAGATTGTATGCGGCGGAAGTGTTGAGGACGGCCATGCTCTACCAAAAGTTATTCGGGCTGTATTTGTTGGCCACAATAATTATGGCAACCTTGGAGTCTGACTCGATCGGGTACACGCCATACGCAGCATTCGGAAAATGTTCCGAAATGTATGTCGCCAGGTTTTTCAATGTCGATTTTCTGTTGCAGTCTTTTTTTAGCAACCGTCACAACGTTGATCTTCGAGGACTGCATACGTGAGATCGGCCTGCGCGCCTTCGATGGTATGACTCTGTACAGCGCTAGCTTTCTGCAGGAGACAAATCAGGATGTATTCAATCTAGAGGGTCTTGATTGCCGCGAACCTGTGTGGTGTGGTCGAATTCGAAGCTAGACGAGCTCTCGACATCGTAGTATCGGCCGTCGCCTAGCCTGTTGTGTTCGCTGACGAGGACCTTTTGGGATTGCGCGGCGGCATTAGCAGGGCCCATCCTTACACACTGTACAGTTTCACCTACAGATTGGCTGCTTCCGGGCAGCTTCACCGTGATCAGCTGCTCCTCGTTGTACTTTTGAAACGCCGGTCCGAGCTGCGAGAGAAGGTTCGGGGACGAGGCAGTAAGGGTCTTGATGTCTGCGGTGCAAAGCATTAGTTGGTCTCAAAGAGTCGCATGAACATCGTAGTACAGAATGGACGGCATGCGCACCGGCAACGACATCGGCAAGCTGGAGCAAAAGGCGGACGTTAGCTTCTGGAGTTTCGCGCAATCGGTCGCGAGGAGGGGTGACTGGCGCCTTACCTCGCCCGGAGGAGCCCCCTCGATGAAGGATGCCACAGTCTCGAGCTGCGACATTGTCAAGTATCAATTCTCTCGCCAACAAACTGCGGTTTTTACGAGAATCGTGCCAGAGCTTACTTTGTGACCGGAAGACCGAGAGGAGTTGATGGCGTAACCTGTGGAGGCGCCCTGCGGGGCACAGTAGTTACCACAGCAAAACAAGGCGAGGGGCAAGCTCGGTGGGTTACAAGCACTGATTGTCTTTAGGCGCAGAACAGTTCGGAGCTCGAATACAGGTAGGTATGTATGAGTCTGCATAATGTTGACTTGATTTCTTATATTGATTTTGCCTGCGCTTCTTCTTTAATTTCCATGCTATGCATGTCTTGTCTTTATAAAATGCCGCCGGAGTCTTGCTAAACAAAAAGAGTTACTTCGTTCTCTAATAATCCAACAGGCGCTTGATGTTATCATACACTCCTGCAAATGCGTTAGCTTTATCTTCCTGCACTTTTTCGGGTATTCGATCAAAACGTACTTGTAATATCTGGAAGGTGGAATCGCTCAAAGGCCAAAGAGTTGTGGATATCCCAGCCGGCCACGCGGCGGACAGGCGCTTCCAGTCTATTGAAGGTATCGGGGTTTTCCTGGATAGCCGCGGCGACCTCGGAAGCAACACTGGCTGTCGTGTAAGCCTCATGAACGATCATAACTCTTCCGGTCTTCTTAACGCTCTCAAAGATGGTCTCTCTGTCAAAGGGGTGAATAGTACGCAAATCAATGAGCTCGATGGATACATCGGGACGCTGAGCCTCTAGCTGGCGGATGGCCTCGATGCAGTAGTAAAGAGGTTGACCGTAAGAAATAACCGTGACATTGCTGCCCTCCTTGAGTATCTCGGCTTTGGAAAGTGGGAGCTCATAGGAGGCGACAGGAACCTGCTCAACGGCGGCACGATAAAGAATCTTTGGCTCCATAAAGATACACGGGTCGTTGCTGCGGATTGCGGATAGCAGCAGGCCCTTGGCCTGGATAGGAGATCTTGGCATAATGACGCGAACTCCAGGAACGTGGGTGAACAAGCTTTCCGGAGATTGTGAGTGATAGAGAGCACCGTGGCCGACACCACCGCATGGCATGCGAACTGTGAGGCCACCAGCGCCGCGACCGTTGTCACCATCGCGGTATCGCATCTTGGCCGCTTCGTTGACAATCTGATCAAAAGCTGGGTAAACGTAATCGGCAAACTGGATCTCGGCAACAGGGCGCATGCCCTCTGCGGCAAGACCAATACCGAATCCCAGAATACCTTGCTCCGAGAGAGGCGTGTTGAAGACGCGCTCGCTACCGTGTGTCTCGGCCAACTTCATTGTGCATCGAAACACACCACCAAAAGCGACATCCTCGCCGAAGACGACCACTGACTCGTCCTCTGCAAGAGCGGTGCCGAGGGCATCGTTGACGGCTTGGAAGAGATTCAGCTTTTTGATTGCGCCGTTGCGGACCTCGGCAGGAATCTCGAGATTTTTTTGCACCACATCAGCACTGTGCGCTAATAAAGGAGTAGAGCCATATTCAATGGGCAAGTTGAGCTTGGCGTTGGGAGGATGCGTAGAGTAGCAGCGAGACGCGTGAAGAGGAAGGGCAGCGACAGGTAGACGAGGCGTTTGCAGGGCACTGCGAATTTGACGAGCGACTTGACGCTTCATGGTGACGGCGACCCTTTCCGCGAAGCTGCGCAAAGACTTTCGAAGGAGCGAGGCGTGATGTTAGGAAAAAGGATCACATCGGCCGCACACAGGCGTTTTTTGTCGACGAAGGCGACGAGGCGCATTAGAACTCGGCTTGCTGCGGCCTCTCGCGGGGTTCGACGAAATGGGTCAAAGAGCCTAGATTCTGGAGAGCCGGGAAAAGCGGGTCACGTCATCTTTGTGCCGCTTTGTTCTGGGGAAGCAAAAGTGGCTGGTGAAAAGTAAAAGAGGCTGGTGCTGATGTGGCTTGGACAAGATGGTTGCTTGGCCAACAGCGCTGCGCCAAATGGCCAAGGACTATGCCAAACACCGGCGCGGCATGCATCATACGAGGTGGCCCACGTGGAAATTATGGAAGGGCTGGGCAATTACGTGGCTACCCAAGACATTTCTGTGTCTAGCGACGAGTTCAATGTTTTACACATGGCCTGCGACTCTGCTCTTCCCTTTCTCCGGCATTCCAGTGTGTCCAGATCAGCATAAACTGGTTTAGGGACAATGCCATCGAGGGAGTCACCTCGAGAGGCGCGGCGATCGCGGCCACGAAGCGGAGACCGATCCAGACGACATCATGAACGCAAAAGAAGATCGCACACGAAGCGACCAGGCACGGCCTCGGATGACACTAGAGAAAGCCGTGAAACAAGGGAAACAAGAGAAACACGAGCGTCGCGAAGTACAAAAAGCTCACAAAAACTCTCTGCTGGCGCTCTCAATCAGTTGGACAGGGAGAATGCCAAACGCAAGAGCCGAAAGCCAGATCGACGGCGCGCATCACATCACCGTCGCGAAGATGACTACGAATACGAAGCCGAACGAGCATACGAGAAAGAACGAAGGCGAAAAGAGAAGGAAAAGGAAAAGAAGAAGAAGAAACGAGTAGTCAGCGGAGCTATGATGGAAGAAGGTCGCGCACGAGGGCATCAACGCGGATGGAGCGACGAAAGTTACGAAAAAGATGAGCTTCTACCTCAGCCAAAGAAAGGATGGACCAAGAAGAAGAAGTGGTGGGTCATCGGAGGAATCAGCTTTGTCTTATTGATTGTCATCATTGCCGTGGCTGTGGTGGTAAGCCAGAAGAAGGAAGGAGGCGGCGGCGGCGGAGGCAACGACACTTCATCATCATCGTCGCTGAGCGGTCAAGACCGAAATTCTATACCAGAGAAATGGCGCAACACATATCTCGATCCGTGGACTTGGGCCACCACTACCGATTTCAATGTCACTTTTACAGACGAAATGGTGGGTGACCTACCCGTCATGGGCTTATACTCAACCTGGGACGACTCTACACAGGCCAACGACAAGATCCCGGCCTTGAACAAGCCTTGGGGAAAATACACCGATCTGCCGGCACGTGGCGTCAACTTGGGAGGCTGGCTGTCACTGGAGCCGTGGATTACGCCCTCTTTGTTCGACTACCCGCTCAGTATGGGCATCATTGACGAAGCGACACTGGTGACCTACTTGGGCGATAAGGCAGCGTCGACATTGGAAAAACATTATTCGTCTTTTATCACCGAAGACACATTCAAAGCGATTGCGGCCGCTGGATTGGACCATGTGCGCATCCCCTTCTCGTACTGGGCCATCACGACGTACGACGGAGATCCATACTTATTTCGCACCTCGTGGAGATACTTGTTGCGTGGTATCGAATGGGCCCGAAAATACGGGCTACGTATCAATCTCGATGTCCATGGTCTTCCCGGCAGCCAGAATGGATGGAATCACAGTGGACGCTGGGGCGCCATTGGCTGGCTCAATGGCACGGATGGCGACACGAATGCCCAGCGATCACTGGATGTTCACGACCGGCTTTCTAAATTCTTCGGCCAAGATCGCTATAAGAATATAATTAGCCACTATGGACTGGCGAATGAACCACGAATGGTGTTGTTGGATGCGTCCAAGGTGATTAGTTGGACCGAGAACGCTTACAAGATGGTACGCAAGAACGGCATCGAAGGTATTGTCGTTTTTGGTGACGGCTTCATGGGCCTCGAAAACTGGCAGGGCCGCATGACGGGCTATGACACCATGGCGCTCGATGTTCATCAATACGTCATTTTCAACGAGAATCAGATTGATTTTTCGCATCAAAAGAAGGTTCAGTACGCCTGCGACGGGTGGACTAAGCAGACACAGCAAAGCATGGACACGAGTACTGGCTACGGACCGACGCTTTTTGCAGAGTGGTCGCAGGCAGACACTGACTGCGCAAAGCATCTCACAAACGTTGGATGGGGAAACCGATGGGAGGGCACCCTGGACACGGGAGACGCCAAAACGTCTATCCTAACGCCGAGATGCCCGACCAAGAATAAACAGTGCTCGTGCGCCCAGGCTAATGCGGAGCCCAGCAAGTGGAGCTCCGATTATAAAAAGTTTCTCAAAATGTTTGCGGAGGCGCAGATGCACAGTTTTGAAAAGGGCTGGGGCTGGTGGTATTGGACGTGGAAGACGGAGAGCGCGCCGCAGTGGTCCTACGAGGCCGGGCTCAAGGCCGGTATCCTTCCGCAGAAGGCCTATTCTCGGGACTTTAACTGTGACTCGGATGTGCCGGACTTTGCAAAGGATGGTTTACCGGAATACTATTAGGCGCACCGTGCAAGTTACTAGGGCGTGTATGATTGAGGCGCGGTGGCCTGTCAAGAAGTGTACATATGGAGGACAGGAGTCTATTTTGGCAATAAGCGAGCAGTATATTTGTTTTTTTTGGGCATGTTGTATAGCATTATCCTCATTTGACTAGCGGCGAATCAATGCTGCATACATATGATATAGACGGTTGGAACGGGATATAGAAACAGCGCACAGGGAGGGTATATAGTACCTGCATAGCAGAAGACAAATCATGAAATAACACGTTGTGGAACTATATTTCTGACTTGAGTGTCTCTATGGAAACAGAATCTCGAACTCCATCATGAGAGAGCATGGGAATTGCAAACCATACATTCACAGTCAAACTTGCAGTCGCAACCCATACACGGCGTGCAACTGTAGCACGTGAACGCCGGCTTTGGGACGTCATTCTTATGCGTCTGTGATGATTGATGTGCTTGCTCCCCCACACATGCCGCATTTCTTCCTTCTTTGCGAGCTCGCCAATGCCGGCCGGGAATTGATTACTTTTTGGTCAGCATTTTAACTGTGCACTTGGCCATTCGCTGTGTACATGATCCCAGAGTGGCTCTTTTCTTCTTCTGGCCAAGACATTGTCAAGGATGCTTGTTGTCACGGGGGAACGGCTGACACTTGGTTATATCCGATCGTAGTGTCCGAGCTTTATAATAACCGAAAGCAAGGTTCTTCTTCTTCCACTGGGCGCCATCTCCGATCTGTTGCCGAGAGATTTGGTGGTGCTTAGTAGTGCTTACCAACAGCGACTCTCGGGCCGAATGGTAAAAGGCGAGCTAGTCACATCCATCTTGGGTCATTTTACAACGTCATTCAAAAGAGCGAACCTGGGGTGGGCTTCACATGCAGTAATGTTATTGGGTGAAAAGCCCACCAGTTATTGGGTGACAAGCCCGCCATCCGATGACGAATTGGCTACTCTTGATTTGAACTGGGGCTGTCGCCTCGCGCTGAGGCTGTAGTGCCGAACGCCACTATAATTCGGCCCGCATCAAGGACCAGAGCTTCATGGGGTCGGAAATGGGGGAAGAAACTCTTTTTTTGATTTTTCTTCTTTTTTCCCATCGGACTGGTTGTGCTTTTTATTACGTTTGCCTCGCTTCAGTCGGTGTCTCATCGCGACTCAACTCGTAGAGATAAGGCGACTTGAGCATTACCAACACAACTTGCAACAACTAGGCTTTGGGGATTAGAAATCTTCAAAGATCTTGTTCACTCATATTGGCCCCGTTCGGCTGACAATCATTTTGTTCTGGGCTCCTGACAGTTCAGTAATTCAAGGGCAGCAAGTGCCAATGGCATCTCGGACATAAATGAACGCTTTCTGCAATTCCTGACCAAATAACTACTCGACTCGATTCATCCCTCAGGTTGCTCTTCACTCGACAATCCCAGTGTACACAATCCCAGTGTACATCTCCACCAAGACACAGATATGGGTGTCGACATTGAAAAACAGCAGCCACCTGTGGTTGACGGCGGCGCCCCCGGACCGGAGCCCCAGCAGCACCACGACGGATTGGGCAATGAGGAGTCATCGTCAAACAGCGTGTCGCAGACGACACAGGAATCAACAGAGTCCCTAGACCGCATTCGCTCTCAAAATGGCTACGGCGTAGACGAGGAGCAGCCCAAGCGCATCGATTCACAAGAAAAGGATCCTTTTGAAGTCGGTTGGGACGACGGCGCAAGCGATCCCTTGTGCCCTTGGAGCTTTAATAAAGTCAAGAAATGGGCCATTGTCTCAATTCTTTGCGCGGGAAGCTTTACCGTGTAAGTTTGCGCCAGGTGACGGACATTGACATACTTCTGTGTACTAACACACTTGCACAGTACCAATATCAGTTCCGGTTACACGTCAACTTACGCGCAGATGGAAAAGGAGTTTGGCAACTCGAGAATTGTTTCTGTTCTCGGCCTGTCCTTGTTTGTGCTTGGCATCGCCTTTGGCCCCATGCTTTTTGGTCCTCTGAGCGAGTTTTACGGTCGCCGCCCAATCTATCTGGTGGCCTGGTCCGTGTTTGTCTTGTTCCTCTTCCCCGGCGCGTTTGGCACCAACATCCAGACCATTCTCGTGTCACGGTTCTTTGGCGGCTTCTCCGGCAGCGCGTTCCTCGCCGTCTCCGGCGGCACAGTGGGCGACCTGTTTCAGAGACACGAGCTGCAGGGGCCCATGGTGCTCTTCTCGCTGGCGCCGTTCCTGGGACCGACTGCCGGGCCCCTCATTGGCGGGTTCATCAACTACAATGTCCATTGGAGGTGGACATATTATGTGTTTCTGATCTGGACGGGCGTGCTGCTCTTTGCAATCTTCCTCGTCCCCGAGACGTTCCATCCTATTCTCCTGCGAAATAAAGCCCGTGATCTTCGCAAGCGCACGGGAGACGACCGCTGGTTGGCACCTACTGAGAAGAAACAAAAATCTGTCATTCGCGCCATCGGCGTCTCTCTCCTGCGGCCCATGCAGCTACTTATCTTTGAGCCGATGTGCTTGAACCTCTGTCTGCTGTCTGCGATACTGTTGGGTATTTTGTACCTCTTCTTTGGTGCATTTGCGCTCGTGTTTTCCACCAACTACGGCTTTAATCTGTGGCAGGTGGGCATGGCCTTTATCCCCATCTGCGTTGGCATGTTCATAGCTACAGCGACGGATCCTCTGTGGCATCGCTACCGCATGGGACTCGTGTCCAAACTCGAGCAGAAGACGGGCATCAAAGGGAAGACTGAACCAGAATTCCGCCTGCCACCGGCGGTGCTCGGCGCGGTGGTGGCACCAGTGGGTGTATTCATATTCGCGTGGACATCATATCCGCATGTTCACTGGATCGCGCCCATGATTGGTGAAGCAATCTTTGGAGCTGGGTATGTTTCACACCATTCAAACTAGATATCGGACGAATTGGACTAACTTTTGAGAAGCATTGTTCTTGTGTATACCGGCATCTTCACCTTCCTGGTAGATGCGTATCCTACTTATGCCGCCAGTGCACTAGCTGCAAATGCTTTTGTTCGCTGCTTATTTGCAACTGCTTTTCCGCTATTTGGAAACCAGATGTACCACAAACTCGGGTTCCAATGGGCATCTACGCTTCTGGCCTTTCTATTGCTCGCTATGATGCCCTTTCCTTATGTTTTCTTTCGCTACGGCAAACAGATTCGAAAGAAGAGCCGATACGCTACAAATGCGTAAAATTTTTGCACGTCTTTTTTTCACGCTTGTATACAGAAGTTTTCATCTTGCATGGCGAGTTTATTATGTGGCATAGTTAAACACGATATAGCATAGAACAAGATAGATTACCGCATAACATAATTTGATAGACGCATAAGTCAAAGATTTTAAAAAAATAAAAAAAATAAACTTAACTATACATATCTGAAACAGCTTTTTCCTGTGAGCGCCCGACCGTTGCGAGACAGAGCTGTTCTTCTGCGGCTAACTACAGACCGGAAGCCACTGTGGCGCGCTAAGATGCATACAAGTAGTTACCTGGTAGCCTCGTTTGCTCGTGGACACGGAGATCCCAAGCCAACTCACTAGTGAAACGCCATTTCTGACTTGCCTCCTGTCAAGCTATTCATATAAAATCCTGGTGACCGGAAATGGACAGGCTTTACGAATGGCGCGAACAATTTCTTGGCGATCGAGTTTCAAATGACTTTCTCTTTGGTGCAGCGGCGGGCTGTCTGGCCACAATTGTGCTGGCGCTCCTGATGCGCATCGTGGCAATATTGCGCCGCAATGACATCTACGACCTGGCTCATTGGAAACTGAATATTCGTGTGCCCATGCAGCCCATGTGGATGAATATGGGCTACTGGTAAGAGCAGGCTGGACTCGAAATGACGTTACCCCCCTCCCGCCCCCCGTGCAACGCTGTCTTTGCTCACACAAAGTTTTCCCGTTAGGCGGACACGGCGCGGCGACAAGATTCAGCAGATGGATCAGGCTTGCGCCACGCTGCTGCGCGAGGTTCTTTGCTCCGCCGACCTGCTCACCGGTGACGCCGTCGCGGAGAAGGAGGAGCCCCGACGCCGGCGCAGCAGCAGCAGCAGCAGCAGCATCGCCATCCTCGACGTGGGCTTTGGCTGTGGCGACCAGACGGTGGAGATTGCGCGCGCGCTCGACGCGCCCGCCTGGCAGACCTTTCGCTACGTCGGGCTCACCCTGAACGAGGCGCAGCTGCAGGTTGCGTACCGGCGCGTCGAGCGCGAGGTTGCCAGCGCCAACCGCCACGGGGTCCGGCTGGGGCCCGAGTCCTTTCGCCTGTTTGGCGCCGACGCGGCGCGGCCCGAGTCGTGGGTGCGGCCGGTGCGCGCGCTGGTCGACGGCATCGCCGACGAGGCGTTTCAGGGTAACCGCTGGCTTCTGGCGCTCGACTGCATGTACCACTTTGCGCCGTCGCGGACGCCGCTGCTGCTCTACGCGGCGCGCGAGCTCAAGGCCGACTTTATGGCGTTTGATCTGGTGCTCAACGAAAGGGCCTCGTTCTCGGCGCGGATGGCGGCAAAGCTGGTTGGCCGCGTGGCCGGGTGCCCGCTGGGGGCGTTTATGACGGAGGATCAGTACGTTGAGCAGCTTGTGGACGCGGGCTATGACAGGAATGCTGTTCAGATCCGGGACGTGACGTCGGATGTGTTTGGCGGGCTTGTGGCGCACATTGAGAGGCAGCAGAGATTGCTGAAGCCGTACGGGATATCCATGGGTAGTATGGGTGTGGCAAAGAAGATGTTTAACTGGATTGACAACACTGGTATTCTACGAGCCGTTATTGTCGTGGCTCGTGTCAAAAGTAAAGCTGCATGATTGTTTACGGGGAATTCGTTTGGCGCAGTATAATTCTTGATTGTCTTTTGTATGTCATAGACTGTGCAACTAAGATCCCGGTCACCAAAATATGCCTTTCAGACTACGTACAGAATGAATATGCCTTTGGTTGAATATGCCTTTTGTAGGTTGGAAAAGCGTAGACTGCTAATGCTAACTAACCTGTTGCTTCTTGCCGCATAACCGCAGGCAACAACCGCAGGTGGCGCTGGTGAGGCCGCGGTAGCAGGCAATCACCCGTTCACAGCTCGGAGCCCGTTTGAGAGGCGGTGAATTATTCTATTGGCAGACTGACATGTGAATCATAGTCCTTTGAACCCACCAACGTTGTCTCGGCCTTGTATGCCGAGAATTGGCGGCTGGCAGCCTGACTTTGCTTGCCGGCGCTGCAACGGCTGCCCACAGTCGCGATCTTCAATGCAGAAAAGACAGGTTGCAGAACTTTTCAACAGCAACTACATGCAGCTACTGACCGAGATGTAACCTATAGACCCGCCATGTCTGCCTAATGGGATTCATAGTTGTACCAGCTGACCCTGTTGGCGTGGAGGATTGAAAGGTTGCAATGGTTCGGCAAGGTGCCCCAACTGCAACTGAATCAAGGCAACTCGCCCGCACCAAATCACAGCCTTCTTTGCAAATTGCAAATTCTATAAATTATTCAAAGGCTCATATGGTCAGCCGCGCGAGGCTGTGGACAGCCCAACTATGCTTTTGGGGGCCTCACCTCAATTTCCCGTCCCGGCGATGCGCCTGTCCAGCCTAGACCAGGTCCGGAGCAAAAAAGGCAGGAATCTTTGCTCGTCCACATGCATGGTGGGTAATCATTTAATCAGACTTGAGGACACGGTCAAGGTCATGATTTTCAAGTCTGCACGCCACATTGGCTTGTTTGCGCATATTTGGGGGTCTGCAGGTTCATCCTTCCTACGCACAGCGGCGCGCCCGCAAGCAGCCTTGAAGTGTTGAGCGAGGTTTGTTTGCTTTGCGAGGACTTGGTCTACTTTTTTTTCTCGGAGAACATGAATATTCTTGAATTCTCCGAGACAATACGAGTCAATCTTCTCTTAAAAGGAAGGCTTGGGACTGTAGTTTTTGATATTGGATAGTAGTTGTAAATACACATTCTCTCTGCTGTTGTTCAGCAACTACAACAGCATGGCTCTTCTTGACATCTTGCAGCTTCAGGGTGCCCAGATACTCATTGTAGGTGTATTTTTGTATTATATCCTCATTTACATTCTCCATCGGATCATGGGGCATGCCTTTCGAGAATTCTATGACTCTTTGATTCGGCAAATCGGCACACGCAAGACCCTAGGACTACTGGTTTTCGTTATTGGCGTTCTAGCAACTGTGGCATCGGTTCCCTCTTGTGGTCGGGCTTTTATCTCGTCTCCTGCGGGTCAGAATGGCTACTCAACAGGTCCACTGACACTGGATTCCGATATTTGCCTTCAGACGAGACTTATACTGTGGACAGCAGAGCTGCCGCTGTTGGGCGGCACTCACTTCTACTTGGTTCATCACGTCTTATCACTCGTATCAGTGTCAATTGCCAAGTCGAAAAGTTTGAACTTGGCTCCAATTTATTTGATCTTTGCTGGACTCATCACGGAAGTCTTCTCCAGTTCCCGAGCCTTCATCCGCGGGTCAGGGCTATGCCACACCCACCCAAAGCTCTTCAAGCGCCTCACTTTGTGCAACGCCATTTCTATCCTACTCTGTCGAACATTGCCAGCAATGTATTTGTTACAAAACTATCTATTTCAACCGGCACTAGTCAGCAACGTTGGTCTGGCCTTCTTCATCTCAATCGCATTCTACGCCGGCTTCGTCAGCTACATGGCTTACAAGTTGCTCGCGGGCCAAGGCTACATATCATTCCAGCCTGCCCGCCCAGCACACTTCGCGCTCAAGATCAGCAAGGAAACAAGACATTTTTCTGTCTATAGCCTGCTCCTGGGCGTAGCAATAGCGTCTATTGAACTCTCGTCCGCTGCTCTATACGAACTGGCGAGCCGCAGGCCGCTTCCGAGGAGAGAACTGTTCTACCTGGCCCGCATTGGTCTCGGGACCGTATTCAGCGGTCTATTCGGCGCCAAATTCATGAATCAAGTGCTATCAGTGTCGGCCGGGCCAGGTACGGAACAGCAAAAAATGATTACACCTCCATCGTCGGTGCCATCAGGAGTGGCCCGACGATTCTTCCCAGGCTTCAAGGGCATTTCTATCCAAGGTGCCATGCTTTTTTCTGCAATCTGGCTGAGCCTTTGTCCAGGTTTTAATTTGAGGGTGAACAATAGACTCCTCTTTAGCGCCATTGGAGTCAGTCTGCCTATTGGAGAGGCAATTGGACGTGTCGGCTGCTATTTTGCTGGGTGCTGCAACTCGGCGCGAAAAGACAAGTATCCCGGCATCCAGCTACTGGCAGCAGCATTGAATGTGGCAATTTTCAGCTCAAAGATTGTGTTTCTCGCAAATCACGGCGCTTCAGAGATGGGCGAAGCTGGCCTAGCAGCAATTCTGGCCAACGGCGTTGCGCGTCTGGTGCTCAATCCGCTACGAAGCGATGCCGCAGAGATGATGCTTAGTCCTGCGAGCATATTTGCTTTGGGGCAAATTATTCTCTCTTCTGCCCTGTTGGCAACGGACAAGGCTCAAGGCGCTAATCCTCTGGGACCGTTGCTCGCCATCATGGGCGAGATCTTGAGCAACATCCTCATGTGCCGCATAGCCACGTATGCCTGGCAAATGGCAGCAACGCAACTAAAGAAGCGAAAATTAGACAAATACGCTCGATTAGAGAACCTTGTCTACGCATTTAGTGTGGCAATTTTTATGCTGGCCACCAACAGCAAGGATGAAGTTGCTCGAGCCGGGAGGTTCTTCCTTCAGAAGGAGTCCTTGTCCGCCATGTCAAATCCTGCGCTGCTGGCGTCTGTTTTTGCTTCTGCAATCATTCCAGTTATTCTTTTAAATTGAGAATGTGTTGAGCCAGGAGCGAGAGACTGCACCTTGGCAATGTTCGTGTTACAGTAGTCGGATATAAAAGCGTTGGCGCAGTGCAGTATGAATTTAATATTAATATTTGATTTGATTTCCAGGTTAATGATGGAACACAATCAACTATTTCCTCGTTCCATCTTACTTGAGTAGGCAGAACCAAAAATGGATCCCTACTGTTTATATCGAATACAGCAAAAGTATTGATGATTCACTACTCACAGTAACGTCCTTGTTGCGGCGCATATTCAAGGCCAGTTGCGACGATGGCGGAGTAACCAAGCTGGTATTTTGAATCATCGTCTGAATTGGCCAGGTGACTGTGCAAAGACGTTGCTTGTCGCAGCGGCACAGCTCTGGTAAAGGAAGCCACTGGTGTGGAAGAACCGCCGTAAATAGTAGGCCTGTGGTTGGTTTAGCGGCCATGATTTAGCGGCTCGCATAGCCGAGATGTCATCTACTAATAACTAATCAAAAATCAGCTCGTCATGATTATTCGCGTCCGTCTCTCATCTTTTCATCACCAGTCCTAGTCACAGCAGTTCACCTCTCATCATCGCTTTGCAACCACTAGTTACAATGGCCGTCAACCCTGCCTCCATTGTCCCCGGCTTCTACAGCTTCTTCTTCAAGAACCTCGATCCTCTCATAGCGCTCTGGGGTGTCTATCTCAACTTTATAGACCCAGATGCAGCGGTCAAGGCATCCGCGCCTGCGTCCATGTACGACCCGAGCCAGGTCTTCCTCTTCCACCAGGCGGGCGGCCTTGCGCTGGCCGTCGCTGTCGTATCAGCTGTGCTGCCCCGTTATTCCCAGGATCTGGGCGTGTGGCGCATCTTGCAGTTCGCCCTCTTCCTCTCAGACATTGCTGGCCTGAGCGGCATCTACAACTCGCTGGCTAATCAAGGTCGCCTCAGCCCAAACGCCTGGACCTCTGATGACAAGGGCCTCGCTGCAAGCTACCTTGTGCTTACCGTTGTCCGAGCGTTTTTTCTGTTGGGCGTTGGATTCACAAAGCCAGCTTCTGCCAAGAAGTCTGCTTAATTAGATTTCACAGTCAGCATTCTTGCAGACTGGATTTTTCGCGTTCACTTTAGTCTTTTTTCCCGCATCTCCCTTATTTGTGATTGTCAATACCCAAGTGTGTGAATATTTATACTAGGTACTAGTTAATGAAGACTGAATTCAGCTCAAAATTACCAATGACGACATGCCATGTACGGTATAACAATAGCGACCATGGCAAATTCAACATGCTGTATCATGATCAAACTTCTGTTTCTTACAGCGCCATAGCCATAATAAAATCATTTCGACCCTCATTTTTCTGAATGTAATGACGAGAGTTGATGTCGCGCAAGAAGCCTGAGATTCAGCATTCCATACGCTACTGCACTGACGTTGTTATTATTTCCACGTCAACGCGTCCTTTTATTACTAGCCATAGCGTCTGCCATCTCCGCATCCTGTGCCTAGATCTGGAAGTAGTGAACTAAAAGCTTTGGCGGTTACATTATACCATGCGCTAGTTATGACGCACCAGTCTCGGCAGCAAAAGCAAGCATGCCCTGTTGACCCCAATAAATCAAACATGATAAATGCATCTGCTCTCTTTCTTTGACCTTGAGCAGCTTGAAGCTAACTGCAGTTAACAGCCGCTCTGAACACTGGCATTGGTGATGATGCCATCACACCTAATTCACACCCTCACTCTGTGTGTCAATCTAGCTGTTGGGCTTGCAACAGCGGTTCAAAATGGCGCCAACATTCATTCGCTCGATGACAAAAAGTGGATGTTGACCAACGAGCATGGGAATATTACAGTACCCGGAGCATTCCCATCACACGTCCATCTGGACCTGCTCGCTGCTGGAGTTATTGGTAGGAAAGCTTTCTCTCGCTTTGCATTCCGGTAATGCTAACAAAGTCAGAGGACCCGTATGTGCATGTAAGCGGTGGGTGTTACATCCGATCATGACTGACGCAATGCTCGACATAGGCTTCGTGGCTTTAACGATATTGATCTGCGATGGGTAGCGAACCAGAATTGGACATATACAAGTGATCCCCTCACCAATCTGTAAGCTTCTTCGAGAGGTGGCATCACCTTCTTGTCTGACATGATGCCGCAGCACACGCGATGCAGGGCTGAAAACTTGGCTCGTGTTCGATGGATTGGATACGTTTGCAACTGTCAAATTTTGCGACGAGCTCATCGGCAGTATAGACAATCAATTTCGACAGTGGAAATTCGACGTCACGTCTGCCATGTCAAAATGCAACGGCGCTCCGACTGTGGCCCTCAACTTTGGAAGCGCGCCCAAGATTGCCAACGCGATAAATGCCAGCGAGCCACAGCGTGAGTATGAACAGCGAGGGTATGCCTCGATGCCTATTTTGAGCAGTAAACTAATCTTCCCAGCCTGGTCGAAAGCCCTCGTTGCAGCATGGTCATTTGAGGTCCCAAATAGGAATTTTGTTAGAAAGCAGCAGTCTGACTTTGGCTGGGACTGGAGCCCTGCATTTACTCCTGCAGGACCATGGAAAAGTGGCCGAATCGTTCAAGTCTTGGATACGAAACATTTGCATGCGGTCAACACTGTTGTTGACGTCTATCGACAAGGTCAAAAGAATAATTTTGCCCCAGACCAGACCCAACCCTGGGTAGTGAATGCGAGCATCGACTACATCGGAAACCTGCCAAGAGGCTCATATATTGATGCTACAATCACGAGTACTATGCCAGGCTCTAACGTACTATTTCGTGGCAGGTTATCGAACCTTTCTACCTCGAACAGTACAATCAGCGGCAGTGTCGAACTTGACAGCTCACAGCCGAAGCTTTGGTGGCCAAATGGCATCGGGGACCAAAGCATGTACGACATTGAGCTCGCAGTACGAAGCTCAAATTGTTCTTCCCCGTCATTGAGCTCCTCACGTCGTTTTGGCTTCCGCACAATTCTTCTCAGCACCGGACCAACGAGTGATGAGGAGGTTGCGTCAGGAAAACAACCCGGAAACGACTGGCATTTCGAGATCAATGGGCATCAGTTTTACGTCAAAGGCGCAAACCTTGTTCCGCCCGACGTTTTCTGGCCGCGAGCCAATGCCAAACAAATGAGTGACATGTTTGACGCCGTGCAGCATCAAAACTTCAACATGCTTCGCGTCTGGTCATCCGGCTCCTATCTTCCCGACTTTATCTACGATATGGCCGATGAGCGTGGTATACTTTTATGGAGCGAGTTTCAGTTTGGAGATGCACTTTACCCTGACGACGCTCATTTCATTGACAATGTGCGCAACGAGGCGACTGACAATGTCCGTCGAGTGAACCATCATCCATCATTGGCATGCTGGGCTGGTGGAAATGAGATTGAAAATCTTGTGCTTCCAATCGCAAAAATGGCCGACAAGGACAATTTTCTGCTCTATGCGGGTCAGTACGAGCATCTTTACATTGACACTCTGTTTCGAGTAGTGGCTGCCAACTCACGATCGATTTCTTATACCCCATCCAGTGGCAACAACGGTTGGTCAAAGATTGACATGAATCTACCAGTACCTATGGTGCAGGTGTATGAGAACAAGACAATCGGCCACCTTTACGGGGATACGGAACATTACAATTACTCGGCTGCTTCTGCATTTGACGAAAGCAAGTATCCTGTTGGCCGTTTCGCGACAGAGTTTGGTTTTCATAGCATGCCGAGTTTGCAGACGTGGAGAACAGCCATTGGTGACGAGGACTTGCACTTTAATTCATCCGTGATTGTGTCTAGGAATCATCACTATCCACCTGGCGGCTTAGTCGCTGATGTGTCCAAGAGCTTGAAGGGCATGGGTGAAATGACGGCTGCTGTTGAGGCTTATTACCCTTTGCCAAACAAGACGGATCCAATCGAAAATTTCAGCGCATGGTGTCACGCAACGCAACTGTTTCAGGCCGACTTTTACCAGAGCCAGATTCAGTTCTATCGTCGAGGAAGTGGGGGAAAGGAAAAACAGCGAGGTGCTCTGTTTTGGCAGCTCAATGATGTTTGGCAGGCACCCAGCTGGGCAGCGCTCGAGCATGGCGGCCGCTGGAAAGTTCTTCCATACTATATTCGTCGTGGCTATCAAAACGTTGTCGTGTCAACGTCATGGAATAGCGCTTTGAAGGATCTCGAGATTTGGGTCACCTCAGACTTGTGGCAAGCCGTCTCGGGACAAGTTTCCATGAGATGGGTCGATCTGCAAGGACAGGCGCTCAAGGACAATCTCGGCTTCCCCAAGACTCTCAATTTCACCGTTGATGCTATTGGCAGCACCAAAGTGCACGGTGCTGCGTTGCGAGGTTCCTTTGGACTTCCGGACCTCGATAATGCGTTGCTTTTACTATCAGTTGAAGCGCACGGCCAGCTTCCAAACTCGGAGAAGCTGGAAAGATTTACGCACCAAGTCTCGTTCCTCCCCACGCCGCCCAAGAAAGCAAAGATATCGAACCCTAGCTTACGTCTGACACACGACGAGACTTCGGGCATGTTTACTGTGGAGGCGACCGAGAGTGTGTCACTGTACACCTGGCTTACGCACCCTGCAGACATGGTGGGTTTCTTTGATGACAATGCATTTGTGCTCTTACCGGGGCAGAAGAGGGAGATTGGCTTCACACTGCAAAAAGACAAGACGAATGGCAGCTGGGTACATGATGTCACAGTGAATAGCTTGTGGGATCTAAACCACGATTAAGAGTGTACAATTCTGTTCAAAATACTTACAATAATACCACCTAGGAGGAATCGGAAAAGGAGAAGTAAATATCGCGAAATCTCGTTACTGGAAATACCATAGCTCGCTGAGAGGAAATAGGTGTGATATGTAGGCAAGCGCAGTGGTATGAAAAGTGAGGCGCCGCGGTGGCCAGATGTTGTTGTACATTCTCGAGGGTCCGGAGGGGGGCCTCTTCGGATGCTGATACTCCAAGCTGTGGCTTCCTCGCAGGCGAACGACGCTGCTTTCTTGAGCAAAAGCATATTGCTCAAGAGATGAGCTACTTCACTATTCTATTCACATCAGACTGCAATGTATAGATTTGATTTTCAAGGTAATCTACAGGCGGCCTCTCAACCGAGGTAGTGAGGAAAGAAATCATGCTTCTGTCGCTTTCACCTACCGACGCCCTCCAAACCACCACAGACCACCCATGTGCCGGCTTATCAATTAGAGCAATAAGCTCTTCTTCAACCGCGGCAAAAATGTCTACTCGAAGATCTGTTCATCCATTTGAAAGGGCTGTCCGTGTTGAGATTATTGATGCGGTGAAGTGGGGTCGATATTTATGTAGTATTCAGCTCCAACCTAGAACTCAGCAACAGCCAACAAACACAGAAAAAAAAAAGACACGAAACAGAAAGTATTATCGATTGAAACCGGAAAAAAAATATCGAGAAAATGGGCTCTGGTTGCTGCCCCCCTACTCCCGTCAAGGCTTCTCCAGCTGCGACTCCCGAGTTGGACGTTTGCCGCAACTTATGTTGCAGCGACTCTGACGATACCCCTCTCCTCGCCGACACCAGCCTGGACCAAGGCCAAGACAATGCTCCCGACTGCTGTGCCGGCAAAAGTGGTCCATGCTGCGACACCTCCTGCCTCGATCGCATCGCCATGCGAGAGTGTGAGGACGGTCCCGACAGTAAGTATCAGCCCCCAGCGGAAGCCGCCTTTCACCTTTGCGCACCCAGCTAATAATCTGCCCAGCCTGTGGCGGCGCGGCCGACGGCAAGGCCTGCACGCAGCACAGCACCTCGGTTCTCGACCGCTACAGTCTTACGCTGAACCAACTGGGATGCATTTGCCGCGCTCTGATTGCCCGCGGCGAGGAGACGTGCTGCGAGATTCGCGATCGCCACTCTGCCTACGGCGGTAGCGGAGGGCGCGCCGAGTCGTACTCGAGCCGCTCCCGCTCCTCGCTCGAATCCCTTGGCAGCAGCAGCGGTGTTACCAAGGAGGTTGCCGCTCAGAACCGACTCCGGCTGCGTGGCAAAGGCTCCGGTGGCGGCGGCGCCGCCGCCAGGCCAACCGCGGTTCCTTCCAAGCCCGTCTGCGCCAAGTCTTGCTGCTCGTCTACTGTGACTGCCCCGGTGATGGCAACTCGCAAGGGCAAGGAAAAGGCTACCGATGCTAAGCAGCTCTCCTCTTGCGCCAAGACCAGTGGTGACAAGGCAGGTGGTGGATCGTGCTGTGGACAAGACGACAAGCCACCAATTAACCCCTCGTCTTGCTGTAGCGCACCAGTGGCCGCTGAAAAGGTCTCTGGCGATGGCTCCTGTGGGCAGCTTGCCAAAGGTATCAAGACCTCGGCGGGTTCATGCGGCGATACACCGGCCAAGACACAGGCCTCTGCTAGTCCTTGCTCCGGTGTGAATCCTGCTGACGAATCCTGCGGTGATTCCTGCTGCGAGACACCAGCTCCGGCAAAGGCCTGTGCCGACTCTTGCTGCAGCTCTTCTGGGGTCGAAAAGAGTTGCGCAGATGCTTGCTGTAATGAGCCACCCGCTGCTGCAGAACGCTGCGCGGACTCTTGCTGCGGCAAAAGACCTGTTTCCGCAGCTAGCTGTGCAGACTCTTGTTGCGATTTACTCGCTACGGTGAACAGCTCTGATGGTGAAATAGCCATTGAAGCCATTGCCGACGTTGAAGACCAAGGACTTGGCAAAGAGCATATTATTCTCAGCATCTCCGGTATGACTTGTACTGGCTGTGAAACAAAGCTCAGCCGGACTCTTGCTAGCGTCTCAGCCGTCAAAGATCTCAAAACGAGTCTTGTTCTCTCACGTGCCGAATTCAATCTTGATCTTCGCCTTGGCTCCGTCGCTGAAGTCATCAAGCATCTTGAACGAACGACCGAGTTCAAATGCGAGCGAATTCAGAACCAAGGTTCTAGTCTTGACTTGATTATTCCCGGCGAACCATCCAAATTTATCGACCAAGCGTGGCCTGACGGGATTATAGAGATGGTGACTGTTGACAAGCAGACTGTACGTGTTACGTTTGATCCCAAGACCGTGGGGGCTCGAGATCTCGCTGAAAAGTCTTGGGGAGAGCGTTTCAATCTTGCACCTCCACGTGGTGACGCATCACTCGAAGCAGGTGCCAAGCATGTCAAACATATTGGGTATACGACGCTTCTCTCTGCCGTTCTGACGATTCCAGTCCTGGTCATGGCCTGGGCACCGTTGCCCAAGAGAGAAATTGCCTACGCCTCTGCCTCGTTCGCTTTAGCGACTATTGTTCAAGTCGTCATTGGTGGCCCCTTTTACCCGAAAGCTCTCAAGGCCCTCGTCTTTTCCCAAGTCATTGAAATGGATCTACTCATTGTCTTGAGCACCAGCGCCGCCTACATTTTCTCCGTTGTCTCTTTCGGATATCTCATCGCAGGCAAAGCACTTTCCACTGGCCAGTTCTTCGAGACCAGTACACTTCTCGTCACGTTGATCATGGTTGGGCGATGGGTCGCCGCCTTGGCACGTCAGAGGGCCGTCGAGTCCATCTCCCTAGAGTCATTGCAAGCCTCGGCGGCCGTTCTTGTTGAGAACGGCGCTGAACGCGAGATTGATGTCCGTCTCCTTCAATACGGCGACATCTTCAAAGTTCTTCCTGATACCATAATTCCGACCGATGGTACCATCATTGCCGGCTCCTCCGAGACTGATGAATCCATGCTCACAGGTGAATCCAAGCCTGTAGAGAAATATCCCAAATCTGCAGTGATTGCCGGCTCCATTAACGGCCCTGGTGTTTTGACTGTCCGGCTCGATCGCCTGCCCTGTGAAAATAGCATCAATACGATTGCAGCAATGGTCAATGAAGCAAAGCTGTCCAAGCCAAAGCTGCAGAACCTCGCTGACAAAGTTGCAAGCTACTTTGTTCCTGTTGTGGTGACCTTGACCATCATCACTTTTGTCATTTGGGTCGCTATAGGCAAAACCATCCGCCACCAAACCGGTTCGGAAGCTGCCATTCAAGCCATTACCTACGCCATCACGGTCCTCATCGTCTCTTGCCCCTGTGCCATTGGTCTGGCGGTTCCCATGGTTGTCGTTATTGCCAGCGGTGTAGCTGCTAACAAGGGCATCATCTTTAAATCTGCTGACGCGATCGAAGTCGCCTACAAGACATCCCATGTTGTGTTTGACAAGACAGGAACCTTGACACGTGGAAAGCTTTCGGTGACTGCAGAGCAGTGCTTGGATAAAAGCAAGCTCCCTCTTCTCCACGGTCTTGTACAGAACAGCAAACACCCCGTCTCTGTTGCTATAGCCGCCCATCTCAAAATTAGTGGCATCTCAGCCTCCGTCGTCCCTGAGCCAAAGAGTCTTACCGGAAAGGGTGTCGAAACTACCGCAAGCGGCCGAAAGCTGCAGGCCGGTAATTCCCGCTGGCTGGATATGACTGACCACGACCTTGTTCAGCCGATGCTCGCAAATGGCCACACTGTCTTCTGCTTCGCTATCGATGGTGTTCTAACCGCAGCATATGGTCTCGAGGATGAACTACGCCCTGACGCTGCTACCACGGTCGACGCCTTGAAAAAGCGCAATATCTCCGTGCATCTAGTTTCGGGCGATGACGACGGCGCGGTTCAGGCTTGTGCATCCAAACTCGGCATCTCTTCCAGCAATGTCTCCTCTCGCAGCTCCCCGGCAGAAAAGGGAGCCTATGTCAAGAAACTCGACTCGGTCATTTTTTGTGGCGACGGTACAAACGACGCTGTTGCGCTCGCGCAGGCTACAATTGGCGTACACATCAACCAGGGTGCTGACATTGCGCAGTCGGCAGCAGATGTGGTTCTTATGCGCCCGCATCTAGAAGGCATCCTCGCAATCATGAATGTCAGTCGAAAGTCGGTCAATCGAATCTGGTTCAACTTTGGATGGAGCCTGGTCTACAACACGTTTGCAATTCTTCTCGCGGCAGGCGCCTTTGTCAATGCCAGGATCCCGCCCGAGTTTGCCGGTCTCGGTGAGCTCGTCAGCGTTTTGCCCGTCATTGCTGCCGCCGTGCTCTTGCGGTGGTCAAACATATAGGCTTATCCCGAGGTGGATCACAGGTACAGTGCGGCGTAATCGAACAAGAAGGCAAAAGCAAATTCGCACGTTATTGTATACCTAAAGAAACCTCGCTAGTGCATGAGCTTTCTGTCTCCTTCCGACCATGTTTGGAAGGGAGCTCTGCGTCAAGGTTCCTCAACCATGTCACGTAACTAGTGCCTAGTGTACATAGTATATTATTTGTGATTCTCCTCGTACTTTTCGATTTGATGGTGACCACTGCCTCTAAAAATCGAGCTCCATATAATATGGCTTCTCTCTCATCAAGCTAATCAGTACGGCGCAGTCGCTAGAGCCTGCTGGCTCTTGACTGGCGCCGTATCAGAGGGTCTCGCTTTACTATCGAGTAAAGAGTATCGCGCATGGTGATTCGCAGCTGATGCGCTTGGCTCGTGCGCCGGAAGAAGCACTATTTGAAGTATTATCGTCCATAATTCCCAAGATTCTGAAACTAAGAAAAGCTGGTCTAAAATATAGTCACTTGCTACTTGAAAGCTTTATTCTACACTCGAGCCATTTTATTTCCTTGATAAACTTGTATTTCTAAAGACATTGGAAAGTAAAGATGTATCTTACAAGTACTAATTAAAATAATTGGATTTGATTATCTCCATGTTGCACTACGCTAAGCCTCATGTAGCAGCCAAAGACGCGCCCGCCTCGCTCTGAAAAATCTCCCAGTTCCCACTCCCAGACGCCCGCGGCGCTGCTATAATTGACAGCGCTACCCCACCATCCGCTTGCCCAAGCCAGCCCCCAAAAGCTCTCTCATCGAACCACCTCTGGCGACGCACCTATTAGTTACTCGCTGTCGCTCGCATCGCCACTCATTCCTGTGGCGCATTGTCAGACCGCATCTCACGTCCGTTTTTCAATACCATTTATTTTTCATCTTCCAATATCATTCCTCCTCCGCTTGGCTTCTTGCCATCTGCGCGTTTGCAACATGTCGGACCACGAATTTGGAGGTGAGACGCCCTGCTCGATAAACAAGCCACTGCCCACGCACGCTACTGTTGTCGCGCCACCATGGACTTACTTCTCATCGTTTCCGATTGAGTTTTTGCATATTTTCTGACCCTGGCGCTAGGTAATGACGACCTCTCTCTGCCAAAAGGTATGTTTTGTCAGCAACGCGATCGTTGCAAACAGAAGAGTACAAGCTTTGTATTTCTCTTTTTGTCGGCCCTCCAGAACACGTTCTACGCGGCGCAGCATGGCAACTGACCTACGAACAGCTACCGTCCAAAAAATTGTCACGGAAATCTTGCCGCCTTCTGCCGGCGTCGCTTTTGCTAGGGAGAGTCGCGACCTGCTCATAGAATGCTGCGTCGAGTTCATCACCCTGATATCATCCGAGGCAAACGAGATTTCTGAAAAGGAGGCCAAGAAGACGATAGCGTGCGATCACATCACAAAGGCCCTTGAGCAGCTCGGGTTCTCTGATTACGTACCAGCCGTCATGGAAGCGGCTGCAGAGCACAAAGAAGTGCAAAAGGTACGCGACACTCAGCCAGGAGCCATCCGGCGACGCGTCATATACGCCGATTGTTCCCCTCTATCATGGAATTCATTAACATAAAAATCAGGGCCGAGAAAAAAAATCAGACAAATTTGCTAATAGCGGCATGTCCATGGAGGAATTGGCTCGTCTGCAAGAAGAACAATTTGCTCAAGCCAGGCAGCGCCACGGTTAAAATTTTCCTCTCTAGTCATGTGGCGTTCACTTATTGTTTAAACATTTGTTAGGCGTTTATAGAGGACTTCAATTCAGGATGTTTTTCCGCCTCGGTACCCGTCGGCTCCTTTCCTCCATCACGCGCAGTATTTACAATGGCTCCGCTGCTGGAGACTTCAGCGCTTGTGCCGTCACTCGTGTTGCGTCACCAAATGTCACCGTGCACGGTCAAAAAGCATGGCCTTGCACAGAGTAACACGGCCACCATGCCAAAAGCCCTTGTTTTTGGCCTACGAGCACTTATTGCCAAGGCTGAGTGCCTGTTCTCACTCCATGGTCTCTTATCGATAAGGTTCGCAAAATTACCGTCATCTACTACTGCCTGCCGGACTGTGACAAGCCTCTTCACACACCGACATCGAGCGACCAACCGAAGCGTCGGGTTTATTTTTGCATTGGTTTCCATCCGGGGCTTAAGTTTGTTTTGCCACAATAGGACGACGTCGTCAAAAGCACCAACAGCGTCCCCGCATCCCACGCTGGGCTCGCTACAAAATGGGTCAAGAAGAGTCACGCATGGTGGACGAGTCTACTCCGCCACAGACACTTTCCGAGCGCAGCATCACAGCCGTTGCCGACTACATCAAGAGCGGCGATGTCAAACGCATTGCTGTCATGACCGGTGCCGGGATTTCCACCGCTGCAGGAAGTAGGATGACCCCCTTCAGCGCCGTGAAATCCGCCATTGACCCACCCTGCAGTTCCGGATTTCAGATCACCAAAAACTGGGCTGTATAACAATCTTGCTCGCCTAAACTTGCCTCACGCAGAGGCAATTTTTGAGATCTCGTACTTCAAAGAGAATCCTGAGCCGTTCTACGTGCTCGCGAAGGAGCTGTATCCTGGCAAATTTCACCCTACAGTCTCACATGTGTTTCTTTCGCTTTTGGCACGAAAAGGTCTGCTACACATGCTTTTCACCCAAAACATTGACTGTCTGGAGAGAGCCGCTGGTGTACCTCCAGAAAAGATTATAGAGGCCCACGGAAGCTTTGCCACCCAACGATGCGTTGAGTGCAAGAAAGAGTTTCCTGACGACGAGATGAAGACGCATGTCCACAATGGAGACGTACCTCGATGCATAGACCGGAGTTGCAACGGCCTTGTCAAGCCAGACATTGTTTTCTTCGGAGAAGCACTGCCGCGAGCATTCTCCGAGCAGAGCCACAAAGCAGCCATGGCTGATCTCGCCCTCATCATCGGAACAAGCCTGCAGGTCTATCCCTTTGCCGGCTTACCACAGATGGTGCGAGAGTCCACCCCGCGTGTTCTGTTTAACATGGAGAAAGTTGGGCAGATCGGAACCAGACCAGACGATGTCGTGTCGCTTGGGCCTTGCGATGACGGAGTCCGCCAGCTGGCTGCCGAGCTTGGCTGGGCCGATGAGCTGGAGGAGATGTGGCGCGGCATCGTTGGCGAAGAGGAGGCTGATAGGCAACTACGAAGCCAAAAGGAGCGCAGCAAGGAGGTCGATGAAGAGGTTCAGAGGCTCACTGAGAATGTAGAGACCGCGCTGAGAATTCACGACGAGGACTCAGCCAGCAACGAGGCGGTGGCATCCAAGTCTCGCCAATCAGAGGAGGCCGATCCCAGTGATAACGTCTCGGAACAGAGTACAGAGGCGTCTGCAAAGACGGAGGACGCTGGAAAAGGCAGTGAACTGCCGCCACCGCTACCAGCAACTGAAAAGGATGCAGGTGCGAGCACAACGGACGAGTCAGCTGAGAAGAGCGACAGTTTTCCCAAGTCGGCCCTCTAAAACTACGAATGGGACATGTATAGCATGTGACCTACATTTCAGAAATGGGACATTTTCGTTGATGGTAAGGAGTCTCGCCACACCCATGTGATCTTTATAGCGACAATCACGAATTGGATGATTTTTGTACATTTTCATTACATATTGCGCCTAGACTATTCAGAATATTGAGCTCAATTCAGTAGCCGCTAAACCCCGACCAATAGCTCGCTGCGCTCCTGTAGCGCTTGCTAATCACCATGCGTCACATACGCGAACAACAATTGGCATATATGCATTCCATTAGGGATTGGCCTTTACACACTCGAGTGAGTGGCGCGAAGAATGGTATCGCTATTGTACACGTGATGTTTCCATCTCTTTTGACACAGTTGTAACTCTGGAACAGGTTGGCTCGAATGTCTTGCCAGCATCTTCCATATGTCACACTTTACGGCTCATGAGCTCTTCCTCCAGGCTGGACTCGCCATCATGATGATCGGTCTTCGGTGCGCTCGCATGTAAGCTTCGCGAAGTTTGGGGTCGGCGTCGGATCGAATAACGCTACCGATGGACATGAAGAAACTGGTCGCCGTTAGACATGCCAGTGCGGTGATAAGTGGCACATCACTCACCCAAACGTAGCGCCAGAAGCGCCCATAAACTGTCCAAGAGTTCTGAAGACTCCTTGCGATCCTGCCCCATGTCTGAAAATGCTCACCGTGCCTGCGTATTGTTAACTTTCTCTATTCGGCACAAAGCAACTCGGCGCGGTGACGTACCGTAGATGAAGCCAATGATGACGCCGACAGCTTGAATCTCTCGTTAGTAATCGTGTAATACAGTCCGTTCCAAGATAAAACATACTCCCTCCCATCATGGCTCCCATTTTGACTATAAACCTGTTAGTACACGGTACTGCGCAAGCGTCTTACGAGTGTGTTCCTACACTTGTCAAAGTTGGACGGGCCATGCTGGCCGCCCATGGGGACGTTGGCAACAGGAGGCATTGTAGTTGCTGGTGCTATTAGACGCCGTCTCGTTCGTTGTCGGCCTAGGAGAGCATAAGACCCTGGCGGATTCGATATTTCTATTTACACCCACTCAACCAAATTCCGCCGAGCTCATTCTCCAAACCGCGGGCGTTGATTGGGGAGCACCGAGCTCCTGCGGATAAACCTTGTTGCGGGCCGCTAGGGGGCTCCTCACAGTGCTTCGCTTCTGGACACTAAATACACGCACTGTAGATATACCTCACGTGAAGCGAATCTGAGAAAAAAAAGAATGAAGAATTCAGGTAGGAAAGCACCGGAATATCTGCCAGAAGTCTCCTCAACGCTGTATTGATTTTTTTTTTTGCCCATGATTTTTTATTTACTTGAAGCAGGTAGCTGTGGCGTGACGTACATGCCACAAATGCCACGAGTCGATATATGCGCTGTTCACTGTGCGACCTTCGGAAGCGCTTCTGGCAGGACGGGGGTGGTGTCCAACACTATCTTTCGCTCCGGCTCCAGCCCCCGTGTCTTTAATCAACGTCGTCAAAATCTGTAGTCACCCCAACTCGCTGCAATCTAGGTAAGTTTTCGAATTGTGCGCGTATCGCTGTACTCTGTGATACAACTCGACGCCGAGCGCTCCGTGCAATTTTCTTCAGCTCCACGCGCTTTCCCGATCGACAGGTCAATGCAATGGTTCTGACGAAGTCCTACCCATCATAGAACAATCACCAGCGTCGTTTGAATACCTCATCATCACCGAATTGCAAACTGTGGAGCATCTATCCAGCGACACGTCTGAAAAGCCCATTGTGGCTCCGACTGAATGGTCGCTTGTCGGCTCCGGTCATAGAGCCTCACAGCACGACTTTCGGCGGGAACGATCGCACCACTGTTATCGACTACTTCAAATTGACGCCAACAACATCGGTCCTTCCTCATGACTGCAGTCGCCAATCCGCTAGCGTTCCCTCAAGTGTCGCGTTCATCATGGGGTACTATTAATGGGAATAGCCCCATGAACCCAGACGAAGTGCGAGGCATGTTTGCTCCTCGCAAGAACCTCGCGCGAAGCAGCTCGTCATCGTCGATATCCTCAGACTCCTCAAATACGTCTGTTGCCACGAACGGCTCTCAAGCAAACGGCACCCCTCTATCGAGCACATCCGACATCAGTCAATGGTCGGCCAATGGTCCGCAACGAAAACGGCCGCAACCTAAGAATCCATGGCCCACGGGCAAAGGAGACATGCCGGCCGAATTCTCTAGAGTATCTAACGGCCGGCCTAATGGTATGCTGCCTCATGGTATCATGCAGCAGTCGGCCGGCGGTGGTGGTGGACAATCCCAAATGACACAGCAGGGCATGATGCGACCCGCCGGACCAGAGCAGCCCCAAGGAGGGCAGCCTTTTCTTTACCTGCTTTCCATGAACGGCACATTTGAACGCAAGACAATTGCTGTACCTTTTGCTCCGGAGAGCTTGCGAATAGGGCGTCAAACGAACCAGAAGACTTTACCGACACCCACCAACGGATTCTTTGACAGCAAGGTCCTGTCGAGACAGCACGCTGAAATTTACGCTGAGCGAAATGGCAAAATTTTCATTCGCGATGTAAAATCTTCAAACGGCACATTCGTAAATGGTACACGTCTGTCCCAAGAGAATCGGGAGTCGGAACCACACGAATTGCAGACTGCCGATCACCTTGAACTTGGCATTGATATTGTGAGCGAAGACCAAAAGACAGTGGTTCACCATAAAGTGTCAGCGAAAGTTGAGCACGCGGGATTTATGGCAGCTCCAAACAATGTTCTGGATATGAGCTTCGGCGATCTTGATCCCGCCAATGGATCAATGATGATGTCATCTGGGCAAATGCAGATGCGAGGCCGACAATCTAGCAACAATCCCGGAGTAGGCCCTAATGGGCGCATGGTTCAGAATGGAGCTGTACCAAATCAACAACCTAATGGCATGATGCAACAGCGGCCGTTCTTCGTTCCCCCGATTGCAACTGACCAGATCATGAAGCGCCTGGCTGCAGAGATGCGGAACGCCAAGGTACAAGCGCAGGATTTGAGCCGGACAAATCAATTTGTCACGACTTTACTGTCAAAAGAAGACATCAAGGATCTTGAAAAGGCCGAAGCTCAAGAGGCTCCGAAGCCTTCCCCAATGGTCAATGGTAACGGCATTGGGTTGAGGACAGATGCAAAGACCCGTTTTTCCGATCCCCCTGCGCCACCACCACAGCAACCGCTGCCAGAGAAGCCTGATATACCCGGGCTGAAACGCGGAGCTGGGGAGCGACCGAAATCCGGCCATACAATGTCTTCACCGATTCGGCAAGACAATGTCAGCCAAATTATCCAGTTGACAGAAGCACTCAATAATGCTAAGCGAGACATGGACACGCAAACGGCCAGAATGCGCGAGCTTGAAGCAATGCTGCATAAAGAAAGAGAAGCGAGAGCTTTGGCTGAGGAACTGGCTATGCGTCTCGAGGAATCGGCCAAGACTCAAATGAATGGATCTGCGGCAACGCTTGCGAACGATGACGACGACACGGCGACAGAAATTGTGGTATTGGAAAGCACAAAAGAGAGTACTGAACCTTTACTGGAAGAAAATGAAGCGCTTCATGACGAAGCGGACGAGGTAGACAACGTTCTGCAGACGCGCCTTAGCTCCATGGAAGCGCAGGTAGATGAGCTTCGAAATCAGATGGAGCAGTGGAAAGCAAGGTGCGAAGCTGCGGAGACTGAGCGAGATATTAGTCGGACATCACTCGCCGAGATGGTTACCAAGTTGCGAGAAGAAGAGGCTCGCAGAGTCGTGGCCGAAGAGAAAGCTTCATCTGTTCGACTGCAAGCGACCGAAGACGAGAGTCGCATCGCATCTGAAAAGGATGAGCCACCTGCTGCTACCAGCTCTGCCGCATCCAATGAAGCCGAAAATGAGAGCATCAAGGCTGGTGATTTGGTGCAACCAGAGGAGAACCCGACAATCTCAAGATCTAATACCATCACGCCTCTGAACGTACATAGACGGGGTTCGCTGCAAGATGACAGACTCTACAGCGGGCTACCATATGCGTCGATGCTGGGCGTTGTCTTGATCGGTATGGGCTTGATGGCAGTGATCAACGGATGGCAATCACCTCCGCCGCGAATCGAGAGATAGACGGAAGGTGCAACGGCCTTTGAGCTGGGAAACGCGAAAATGTGCTCCTGCAACAGCACAGTAACCAAATTGCACGTTGCAACGGTCGTGGCCGTCTCCCACGATACATTTCCTCTGTACAACTTTAGCGGGTTTATTCTCTTCTTGTTTTTGTACTGGCATCAAGTTTCATTTAAATGCTGAGCTTGCATTCGGAACTCGGCATGGAATTCGCACTTTGCGCGGGCGCGGGACTTATGATGAGCTCGAATTATTTTTTATCTTACCACTTTGTTACGACTAGGGAATTGAGGACGAGGATGCGGCAAGCTGGGTTGGAAGCTGACACCATATTCATTCTGTTGGGGTTTTTGCATAGCTGAGAAAGCGACTAAGGGCATGTTATTTAGCGACGTCACTTTGCAAGCCACTGTAGATACATACCATCAGTGTATCGGTTTCTGGTTGTTTTTAACACGTTTACAAAATATGATGCAATGCAGCATAGGCGCGGGTGTACAAAGTCTGATTATCAGTATCCGTATTGTGCCGTATTAATGCTACCTATGTAGCAAGCTCTCGTAGCTGGCTCCACATGTGTCATTACCATAATTTTGCGGATTGCCTGATTCTCTCTGTTGCACTGCTCGCGCCACGTCGACGGCCAGTCCCCCGAATCGATGCCCCGACAAGTATAAACCCTTTGAATTGTCCTTAGCCAGCCCTTATCCCACCACGTACGGACAATGCCGACCTTTCAGAGCAAAAAGTTCCGGTCCACCGGCGAGGCCAGCGCCATGGGCGCCAAGTACCGCGCCGTCATGAGCAGGCACCCGTTCCTCATGTTTGGCCTGCCGTTCCTGGCCGTCATCGTCGCCGGCTCCTTTGTCCTGACGCCGGCGACGGCAATTCGCTACGAGCGGCACGACCGCCGCGTGCGCCAGATGACGCGCGACGAGGAGCTCAACGTGCGGCGCTCGGCGCGCAAGGTGGACATGCGCGAGGAATACTATGTACGTGGAATCGGCAACAAGCAGATTCAGAAATGTTTGAGGCTAACCATTGTGAACAGAGGTTGGCGGGCGGCAAAGACTTGGATAACTGGGAGCAGAAGCGCGTGGAACGACTTCCGGGCGAAAGCGACGGTATCTTACGATAAAGACCCCGCAATATTCGGATAATTTACGTTTTCGATTAATTTCGCATGCTTGGCCCGTGGGGTCAGCGACGCTGTGCAACGATGACGAGGCTATTCGCGACGCGCAGCTGAACAAGATGGCGTTGCCTGGCGGAGCTGAAAGTAATTGGCCGCTGCAGACAGAGCCCGTTCTCTGGCCGAGACAGCTGTGGCAAATTCTTGGACGTATACGTGGAAGCGCTGAAAAGACCTTTCCCATGTACATGATGACCTGTCAGGCATCTTCTATGTATATTATTGCCTATATACTGTGGCCATTCAGCCTTGGACCGCGGCTCCCCATAATACTGCGGTGAAACGCACGAGTTCAATAAATGCCATTCATTGTTCCACTGCTACGCATGTACAATGTATATGCAAACGGCATCGGACCATGAGATTCTGTTCCGGAGTTTCCCAAGGAACAAGTCCGTGCCCGTTCGATGCGCTAATGGATGAGGAGGGGTCAGGCATCAAACGACAAACAAATAGATGTGCAGCCTCGCTGTGGATCAGACGACCAGTACCTCCGTAGTTACTTGGCGTCGACTACGTATATATATGTGTGTAGTCAACCGAGTTTCGACACGACAGCTTGTCTTCACCCACACACTATTGTTTACGATTGATACAACTCTGGATATAACTTGATTCATATAAATCTCTATACGCGGTCAATACATTATCATTCGGCATCATTTGAGTTTGGTATAGATATGGCTCCATTTTCCGTCCAAGGCAAGACTGCCGTCATTACCGGCGCAGGCTCAGGCAAGCAAAGACCCCCGTCCGAAAAGCCTCGTGCGAGCATCGGCTAACATGACCTCGTTAGGCATCAATCTTGCTTTTGCGAAACTCCTCCTCGCAAAAGGCTGCAATGTCGTTGTTGCCGACATCAAACTGCGACCCGAGTCTGAGGCTCTGCTGAGCGAGTATAGCAGCAGCTCCGACGGAGCCCCGCGCGCCGTCTTTGTCAGGACGGACGTTACTGCGTGGGAGGATCTGCGCAACATGCTTGACAAGGCCGTTTCCGAGTTTGGAAGCTTTGAAGTCGTGTGCCCCGGCGCGGGCGTCTTTGAGCCGCCGACGTCCAACTTTTGGCACCCGCCCGGCTCCGACACGAGCCGCGACTTTGTAGACGCCAACCATTATACGACGCTGGACATTAACCTCACGCACCCCATCCGCGCGACGCAGCTGGCCCTCCAGCACTGGCTGAAGCCGGAGAATGCGGCCCAGCAGACGCCCGAGTCCCCCAAGCGCGTGGTCAACATTGCGTCCATTGCCGGCTACACGCCCATCTTTCCGAGCCCGCTGTACGCGGCGGCCAAGTATGGCGTGGTCGGCTTCACGCGCTCCCTGGCGCACCTGGACGCTGTGGCGGGCATCCGCGTGAGCGCGGTGGCGCCCGGCGCTGTGAGCACGCCCATGATCAACGAGCATCCGGAGGACATTGTCGATGCTGACAAGGACGCGCTAATCACCCCACAAGAGGTGGCCGAGGCCATGCTGTCGCTGGTCGAGTCTGAGGACCACGCTGGCGGCACCATTCTGGAAGTCGGGGTTGCATATACCAGAACGGTGTCGGTGTGGAATGATCCAGGCCCGACTCAGGAACTGCGCCAGGGAACAACATTGTCCGGGATGAGAAATTTTGCGGTGAACATTACAAAGACGTTGCAAGACGGGACATGGCAGAGCAAGTAGGAGACTATCTCTGAATATTGTCTCTTTGCCTTTGGATATAAATTAGGTAAATGTGTCACTCTAAGAAGAAAACGATCATGGCTCGCAAACAAATGTCCTGATTACCTCCTGCGCCAGCTCATGTGCTAAATTGAAATCCCACCTTGCCAACAAATAGAAATAGAAGCGCTGTTTTGACGGCGCTGATTTACACCTCCATGGCGCCTTTTTCGTCTGGATCATAATAACAGCAAAAGATGGTCCCTCGCGTCTTTGCCCTGGGTACGGCTTCTTTGCCTCCCCAATTCAAACAATCCGTCGTGCGGCTGCTGGCCGACGGCGCCTTTCCGCTGCGCGCGTACACCTTTTCCGGTTGTTTCGGGATCGCCAGCTCCTCGAGGCGCTGCTGCTGCGCCATCATGATGCTCTCCTTGACAGCGAACCACTCGACAGAGTCGAAGCGGTCGTCGTCCTCCTCGTCCACGAGCCCGTCCGACTTGCGGTGCAGGGCAAACCGCCGGGGCGTGGCGGCCGCCTTGGCCTTGCGCACAAAGTCGTGGCGCCGCGGATGGTAGCGCCGCGCGCGGGGGCTCCAAAAGTCCTTGGCCATCTCGGCGAGCTCCTCGGCGCGGATGCGCGCCAGCGCGCCGGGAGACAGGTCCAGGCCGCGCTTCCACTCGGGCGTCGAGTCTGGGCGCACCACCCCGCTGGACGACGACGCTTCGAGACTGCCACCACCACCGCCGCCGCCGCCGCCGACAAGGACGGAGGTGAGGATGAGGCTCTTGACCTGCGCCTTGACGGCGGAATCCAGACTCGCGCCCCAGCCCGGCAGGACGTGGTCGACGAGCCCCAAGTGGCCGGCGGCGCTGGCGCTGAGGGGCATCATGTCGCGCAGGATCCGCTTGCCGTGATGGCCGCGGCAGCGGGCATTGTAGGTGAGGCTGTGAAACTCGGAGCCATAAAGACCCATGGCACGGTAGGCTGGGTTCAAGACTACGTCCTCACCAGCGAGAACGAAATCGCAGGCGGTAGCCAGTGCAACCCCGCCGGCGGCGGCGTTTCCTCTGATGGCGGCAATGGTCTTGATCTCGCGGCCGGGAAAGTCGTGCAGGATACTGTATACGAGGTCGTCGATGGCGTTGATGTTGAACCATGACTCGAGTGCTGGGTCCGCGGCAGATTCAATGACGTTGAGATGAATACCGTTGCTAAAATACGAGCCTCCCATCAACACAAGAGCACGGACAGACTTTTCATCGGCCACCGAAAGAAGGTATTGCAGGGCCTTGAGCAACCGTCGGCATTGCTTTGTGCTCATGGCTCCGTTGTAGAAATCGAAAAAGACGTATGCAATGTTGCCGTACTTTTCAGAAGCCGGCTCGAAATCGATCCAGATATCCTGCAGCGTGTTGCTCGTCGCCCTAGACCACTCCTTGTCCTTGTCCTCCTCCTCCTCCTCCTCCTTGGACCGCTGCCGTCCGCGCATCGACACCACGCGCTGCAGGTTGTGGTATCCCATGCTGTGCTCCGAGAGCTCCGTGAGGCCCTGGACGGCCGGCACCTTGGGCCACAGCGACGCGTCCGTCTTGGCCTTGACGCGGCGGACGTGCGTGATCCAGACGCCCTTGCCGTCGCACGTGGCGATGCAGACGGCGTCGTCGCGGCTCGCAATGACGGATCCGGGCGCGGACCCGGCGGCCTGCTTGCTGCTGTCCACGACGCCGCCGTACAGGTACAGCTTGGGCCCAAACAGGCTGCTGAGGCAGCCGGGCTGCGAGTCGGCGCATCGTATCCGGCGGGAGATTTCGACGGCGTCGTGGATTCTCGGGTCAAAGTCGCGGTCGGCGGCGCGCAGGAGCGGTCGGTGCAGCGTCTTGCCGCCCTGGAAGGACTGGCCGGTGGTGACGGAGAGCTGGGCAAAGACGGCGTTGGCGACGAGGCTCGGGTCCACGGCGACCTTGTTCGAGGAGCGCTCGCTCGTGATGCCCTTTTCGGTGCTGATACCGGCCGGCGGCGTCGAGGCGGATCTGTGAGCGGTGGCGTTTCTTGCATCGGCGGCAATGGTGATGCGGTCTACTGCTTTCAGGACAGCGGTGATGGCGGCGCGAGTGACTGGTCCTCTGTAGAGACTTGATTTTGTAATGTGCGGCTGGTCAATGTCGACGGCAAACTGCTCAAACGCCCATACTGGACCCATGTCAAGGTCGGCCGTGGCTTGCAGAACGGTGACGCCCCAGTAAGGGCGCCCTTGTTCGCTCAATGACTTGCGTTGGACGAGTTTCTTGCTATCCGGCTCTGTTCCATCGTCGCCCATGAGAAGCCAGTCCAAAGCACTTGGGCCAGCATCGCCCGGTGGCCCAGGGTGGACGATGAGGGTAAGGTAGTTCTTGTATACTTGAGCGGGTACGAATGTCGTTAGAAACGGGCAAATGATGATATGGGGCTTGACAAGCTCGGCAGCCTCAATCATGAGCTCATCCGACAAGGCATATTCGATGGTCACGTAGTGCTGTTCTGAGAGCGCCAGGTATGCCCGCTGCGATAATGAATTGAAAGCAGTACAGAAGAACAGAATCTTCATCTTGCCTGACTCGGGTCTAAGTAATCAACCCGAGAGTATAGAGACGGTGTTGATGGGCACACCTTGGTCTTTACCAGTAGAGTTGTGCTCTGATCAGATCTGAGAGAAATCGAGTATATTTGAGACGAGACGAGATACTTGACTTGGAATTTATTACACATGATTTACTAGGTTACTACGGCCTGGCTCTCCCCCTTTATTTACATCAATCACGGCATCTGTCTGAAATCTGGGGTTGTACATATCTGTGAGCGTTTCCTCTTTGGCCGTCACCCCACGACGCACAGACGCGCCATCACTGCTGTGGCGGGCAGAACTGGGCTAGCTAGCCCACCGTTGAATTATAAAAAGTTGCAAAATTCTAAATACCTGTATTTAGTCCAACTCGGGTGAAAGGCGCGGAGCAGGGAAAGAGGTGGCGCTCTGAAATTAGGCAAATTTGGTGGATCGGAAAGACCTTGGTCCGCAGCTGCCAACTGGTCTAACTTATAATGGGAGTGACAGGAGAGGGTCAGAGCGCAAGACTCGATTTTCAAATCTCGCCTGGGCTGATCATTGACGCGAGATTTACATTGACTTTTTTTTTAGCTGAACTGGGGCCCGGGGTAATCTGTAGTTAATGACTCTGGGTTGACGACTAGCATCACCGCGGGCGATGAGTTCTGGAACCAAGTCTCACCATGCCTGTTTTGCGCGGGCCGCGTGCTGAAGAAAAAAAAAAAAAAAAAAAAGAAAAAAAAAAGGCAAACTTGTGCCATCATGTCCTCTTGATGGCGTGTCAAGTCGTGCCTCAATAAAATAGCCCAGGTTGGCTGAATCGCGTCAAGGTTCTTGAATCTGTTCTGTAAACACTCATCTAGTTATGCACTTGCTGTGCCCGCCCTCGCCAAGCGTGTCCAGTTGGTTGTCTCCTTTTTTCGCTTCCTAGTTGCATTCCGTTTCCCCAGAAGAAAAGGGATGAAGCTTCTGCAGGTGCAGGGGCACGAATCGTCGACCATCGAACCGCGCCGACGAATACGGCGAATTCTGCGCCGCCTGGCCAGTCCCAACCTCTGACAAAGCCCCCTTCCTTGTCCGTGTAGTTTGGTAACGCCCCAAAGCGCCACCGCCTTGTCAAAGGATGATTGGAGGTAGTTGGAAGTGCACGGGCAGGCGTAAACCTGACAGAAACCCTGCCTAGTCATCAGGCCAATTGGGCAACCGCGTCTCCCAGAAAAATGATCGGAAATTTTGCCCCGTCGTGGTATCTGTGATGGAATCAAGGAAATCAGAAAGCGGTTACATGATCTTGTACAAGTGCCAGTGGCGATCAAGGCTGCGTCTTTTTGCGAAGCAACGAGACTATCCCGTACTACTGGTATACTAATTACATCTGGATTTGCGCCAAGGAACAAATTCTGTCATATGTAGAATTCCTGAGTGGAGTTTGCAGCCAAGTATACGTAGTAATAAGAGGGATGTTGAGACAAAAGGAAACAATGCAACATATGGCTCGGACTTTTTTGTAGTTGCTTCAACCCAGTCCGTCCAAAAAAAAAAAAAAAAAAAAGCCTTGTCAGTTCCTGAGTCGTGACAAAAGAAACATATGCGTGCCTCGGCCAAGCCTATCTTGCACAGCTGATGCCACTTCAACAGGGAAATGGGCAGCTCGGAAAAGCAGGTCCGAGATTGGCTCCTGTCGAATGCGACGCAAGATGATAAGATGTGCAAAATTTTGAGCCAGCAATGACTTGGCGACCGCTTTTGAAAAGCGAATGTGTGATGTTTTAAAGTTTTAGAGAAGCGAAACCTACACCAAAAGTCAAGAATTCAAAGTCACGCAACTTTTTACAGTAGAGATCTTTCGAACCGACCCCGTTTGCAGGCGGCCAAGTCGTAACGGTTTTCGTGGAGCTAAAGTACACCAGCAAAACGCTTGAGCAGTTTTGCGCACTTGCTCGGGACAATGGTTACGGTTATATGTATCGCTACCAACGTCTGTTTGGCGAGCTTTAGCCTTTAATCAAGTTTTGCCAGAGCCAGGGAAGAAAAAAATGAGGAAACTCAAGTCGTGGAAACAAATCCTGTACGGGTAGAATCTAGTCCATGGTATATACCTACATCCTTTGTAGCCTATTTACTTGTCAAGCCTACGTGATGTGTGTGCTCCACTATCTAGTCACTCGATTTGTATGTATGGTAACTAAGATATTATATAAAAAATAAAAAATAAAAAAGTAAACTCAGAATGTGCGTCGTACGGAACTCGAATCCGTGCCTCAACTTTGGAAGAGTTGAATCCTAACCCCTAGACCAACGACGCGAAAATTCAACTTTACCAAAGGCAAAATACTAGGATCGTCTGTGGTCCTCCCCCGGCAAGGTTTGAACTTGCGACCTTCAGATTAACAGTCTGACGCTCTAGCCAACTGAGCTACAGGGGAATAATTCGATTGGTTATTTGGTTGGCTGAAAAGCAAAGACAGCCGCGGCCAATAATTGCTTATCATATTCAATTTCGGAACTTGTGCATCAAGTATACTACCATCAACACTTCTTGTGTGTCTCCAAGGCGAGCAGGGCCGGATTTCAGCCAGTGTGGCAGAAAATTAAGAGTACGAAAAAGGTCCTCTCACACGTCGTCTTCACCTCACCCGTTCTGCCAGATCATGGTCTCTTCCAGGCTTTGGAAACCACGCTTTTCATCTCATGGTAGATGACCACCTTTGTCAGCCGACGCCTCACGATATGACTCTCTATTTCCTATTGAAGAAGAAAAGACACCGTACTACGATCCCCTGCCCTTTTCGCCCTGTTCTACCCAGCGCGTTGGCCAAGTACTCAATGAACCATATCAGCTTTACGAAGAAGCTCGGCTACGGTTTAAGCTTGGCTACGAATCAAGATCGACTGTATGGTTGGCTCGAGATTTGCTCCATTTAGCAGTCTACCTATTTTTTATTTTTATTTTTCAAGGAATCCGAATGCTAATCATCCCGTCGAATACGCTGCTTTACGTGAAAAGTACCTCGCGATGAAGAGTAGTGCCGCCGCCCGCAATGGGCGTCGAGGTGTAGCGGAGAATGAGCTCGCAACATGAGCGGATATCCAAGAAACACAATGCGCATGAGGGGTGGCATTTTGCATCTTCACACCATGACGTTTCACTGTTCGAGGCGTGTCTGGACATCACCACCTTTGCCTTGCTTTCGAACATTTGCGCGAGTCTTTACGGCTGTACTGTCGTAGATTTATTAGCAATGTCACATCTCCGGTTATTCTCGAATTGGAAATTCGAATGATCTTCCAAGACCTCTACCATCTGCATTCAGAATGCCAAAGTACTCACACAGGCGCATGTTCCTGTGTGCCGGTTATCCGAACTGTGCTGATTCGGTGCTAGATTCGAACCGACAATGTCATGGTCAAGTTAAAAAGACTTGGGTCTTCTCGAACAAGACGCGGTATCAGTACCAATTTCCACTACCTCAAAGGTCACAAATGATTGAGTCATTCATTCATCACGAAATAATCATGGACAGCTTCTTCGGCCCACTGAGTCATTCAAGTCACAGATTTCGGTCTTTTCGTATCAGGCAATGCGAATAGCAGTGAATGTATTCGGGTAGAAGCCTGCCGCGCCCCAGAGGTCATCAGTGCCGGCATGTAGAGTTTGGGAGCCATGATGCGTTCGCGTCGTCCGCAAGTGTACGCGTAGTTCTCTTCTTCACTTCATCCAGGATTGTCTTCGGTGGGCGTTTCAACTTGCTGTGCTATATTCTCGTGTACAAGCTGGGGAATCTGTTGGAATGGCAGAAGCTCCCATTTGATCCGCAGGGTGGCCGGCCTGCGACTTGACATAACTCAAGCAGACTTTTGCACTTCTGGGGCCGCCACTAGAGCAACTACTACTGTCTGGAAAACAGACAGCCATGTTTTATCTGTCCAACGACTAATTCACCGAGTATCGCTCAATGCTGAACTGATACTCTTCTGTACTCTCAAAACCCAACAAAACGCTTCTGAAGGGTTGAGCTTTGAGGAACAGTCAAGCCCTTGGGTGATAGGGAAAGCAAGGCTGATTAATTTGGCGAAACACATGATCAGAGGATATTTAGAGTATTAAAATATAGCTAAAGAGCTACTACTTGATCCCTGGCATTACACAGAGACCTAGTAACTAAAGAAATCAGATACATTACGCTCTCAAACAACATGTTATAACTATACTGGGTACGTCGAGCCCATATCAGTCTCTTCTAAGCTGTTACTTCTACACGTCATTGAAGCTTCTCCGCGAGTACTTGGTGCTACCATCGTCATCTGCAGGAGACAGCGCACGCATGTGTCTGTGAGCTCGTATCATCCGGCCTCTGGGCTGGTGTCCTACATCTGCCCTCTCCGATGAGCATCAGCAGGGTGCAACCACTACTGTAGGAAAAGCGGCTGTCGCTTCTCATTGCACATTCTTATATAATACATCTCAATGAGCATCGCGCTTCCTCCATTAAAGGTGTAATTGTCATAGTAGCACTCGCCTACACGACGCAGCAGAATCCAATGCATCGCCGCGAAGAGCACACGGGAGCAGTGGAAGGCAACCCCTGGAGACTCACGCCACGACTCAACTCGCAAATAGCGACATGTTACATACATTATCAGGAAAGCAACGTTGGATATGTACTACATCAAACCAGAAACATTGCTGATTAATTTTATATATCAACTTTATAGTTCTTCTTCATCAATTCTGGCCTGCTGTATGGATTTTCTCTGGCAATGCGTCTACGTTGAAGCACCATTGAAGTGTGTTGCACAAGCTACGCCTGTTGCCAGGCACCAGGTGGTCAGTGACAGGAGCATATCAGCGGTCACTTGGCAATTGTGATATTTGATGCATTTATAATTGGTCTCCCTATATCAGTCATGAGAGTCTTTGGCTTCAGGTTATTCTGATCATCCTTCTCATTGCTGCTTTGTCTTTGTATGTCCTCTAGACCACTGGCCAGCAGATCATAGATGTAGACCTCGGTGCTGGAAGACAGACAGGTACAGAACTACGTGAGATGTAAGAATGTTTTAGTTATCACAATAGCAGCCATCTACTTTCTTGAGTGATTTTTAATTGCGAAATCGCAGCAGAACACTGGCTCCTTGCGTGAAAAAGACATCGTAGGAGTAGTACCCTGTATAGCTAAATCACACCAACAACCCAGAAGTCCTACAAAGCTTAACAGTTTAAGAAAAGGAACCTCTCATCAGGCTCATTCAGTGGGCTCTATAGCACATGAAGTTAGCATAGCGGGGATTTGAGCTGAGATGGCTAGGCTCGCGCGCTCCATCTCGTATCTCGTCTTGTGAGTAGTTCAGAACATACTTGGTAGGTCCTTCTCTTGGTAGTACCGACAAACATGGTGCTTGAGATGCATTGCGCCAGTCCAGAATTGCGAGTCGGCACGGGTGTCAGGATTAATGCCGAGTCTGGGCGTCTTAGAAAGGCATCCTAGCATCAACTGTTCGGCCTGCGGTGACAACTTTGCTGAAGCCATGTTTCAGATATTACCGAGGGCGCGGATTTTTTTAAGCGTCACGCATGCTTGTGGCTGCGCCGCCTCGCATAATACTTTTCCAGTCCGCTTGTCCAATGGCGTTCCCGTGAAAGTGCCAGGGTCGCCTTGTAACTGGGCAGCAGAGGCTACGATTGCCACCCCCAAAATTTAGTTCCGATATAGTGCATGCATATACTTTTCGACAGGAGTTTCATCTACAGCGGGTCGTACGGAGTATATGCATCGCCGAGGCTGAGGTTGGATGTTGGCCGCTGGAAAGGTATGTACGCAATTTGACGAAACAATAGAGATGATGGTTACTCTGCGCGACTCAAGAATCTCTCTCTTACCGGTCTACCAAGCTTCCCCAACTTCCCTAAGCTCTACCGAATAGCCGGAGAGTAGATTACCTGAAACGCTGACGAATTCGGCCTCTGTTGGTTGCGCGGCAATCCCGCCACGACTGCTAGCGTCATGACCGTGCGGCACAGTCAGGCGAGCTGCTTGCGTATGAGAAACACAAAGTTGTCTTCAAACTTGGAATAAATAGGCGATGGTGCCATGCCTGACTCAAAGCTGGTGATTTGCGCATGTTACGAATTGCTGACCTGGTGCGCCATGGAACGGCATCGGGCTCGGTGTCTTTAAGCGATAGCTGGGCACTGGTATGCATCTTGCCTTTGGGTTTCCGCCGGTCCCGAGACTGAAGATACTGAAGATACTGTAACCGAATATTTATTTCTTGCTGTATGCTTTTCTTCTTAGAGAGGCCGAAGCTGCGGTTTAGCAAAACGGGATGTCACCATCGTGCAAGGCAAAGATCAAAGAACCGACGGAGCTTGTTATAAAGAGTCCCACACGTAGGACCCTGGCAGGCTAGAGAGCATCAGCGATGCAACGGAGTAGGCTACCCGATTTGTATTCGCCGAACGAGCCAAGTCTTGGGGACTTGTCGTGGAGAGAACTCTGGTTGGTCACCGCAGCCTCGGCGCCGAGCAGGTTAGCAGGCAAGCAGGGTATTTAGTTATTTAGGTTGTCTTGCGCAGAGAAGCCATGGAAGGCCCAATTTAGAGTTTGCCGCTAGTCCGCCTGGCTCAGCTTCACGCTTCACTGACAAACGAGTAGACCACTTGTTGGCCGATATATCCGCGGCTATCAAGCCGTACGCACAGAGTCGCGGTGGCTCCGATGTACCAGCAGACTGCCAGATGGATGCATAGATGTTGAGCGGGGTCTAGACATGACCGCCGAAGCTATTCAGAATGAAGATGAGAAGATTTTTACAACGTTTTCTTATTGCTAGTGGAGGAATCGGCTGAGGGAATTGCCAGTCTCTCACTCCATCTACGAAGTATGTAGCAATTGTTGTTGCGAGTCAGTCAGCCGCCGCCTCAATGCCGAACACGACTGGCGGTGCTACGGGAACGTCTTGATCGAGAGAGAGATGAATGAAGGGAGAAGATATCGAAAGCTGGGAAGAGCAACGTATCCTTGCTAGCTTGAACTTGAACAGCTTTCTTCTCTTTCCTAGCTTCGAGGCAACTTGCCAGACCGTCGCGCAGACAAAACGACGCGGCCTTGGCTGCTCATCATGGACGTATGTACAGACGCAGCTGCCCGACACACCCCCACCATCAAGGGCAAATCGGTGGCCGAAAAACGGGCATTCTCAAAGGACTAGGATGTGGAGACGGCGATTTTTCTCGTCAAGACAATTAATTCACCGCCAGAGGCCGTGCGTGCATGTCAGAGACAAGAGACCAACAAAGATTGGCGAGGCGGTGGAGGGTCGCTGCAAGGCACCACCTGATGACCTTTTACAGACGCATCCATCCTGAATGCGCCGGTGTGTTGCAATTGCTTGCATGGCCGGATTTCTGGCTGGCTGTGTTGGACAAGGAGGGGTTGAAGGAGGGGTCGAAGGAGGGGAAATGCTCTGAGATGTAGCAGAAGCCGAGCTGCAGCGTGGCTGGGCCGGCCATGATTGGCACTCGCTAATAACAATGCGGTAGGGAAAAGAGTGGGAAATGGCTCAATAATAATAACATGACAATTCCTACTCATATCGGCCCTCTACTTGGACTGCCCTCGATTACCATGTTGGAGCTATAATATCGCCTCTTTGTGGGCAGCAGATGGACTTTCCATCCTCTGCCATGCAGAAGCGGCATCACAATAATCCACCGTGGATTTTCGGCGGTTGCGATTGAGTTGAGTTGCCAAGATGATGGCATGGAACGATGCAAAGACGAACTGTACTGTTGGCGGCCCAATACTGAGTATCCGTAGAGTACTGTGGCGCACGCACGGGTGCGAGGCTGACAGGTCTTTTCTTTGCTCATTACGACGGGAAGAAAGTGAAGGCGGCCAAAACTAGCGTGAAAAAGATGGAGAGCGGGACGAATGGGTCGTGATTGCATACATCTGTATGGGGCTCGTTAATTCTCGTTATCGATTTGACATGTACCACGCTCATTCTGTCCTGCTGACCCTTGGGTTTATGCAGGGAGGCGGCAAGCTGCATGATGGATGGAGAATGCCATGCAAGAGCTGCTTGATTATACGCAGATTGATTGTTTGCTGTTGTCTGACCGCCACTACAGTGACAACACATCTGATGCGGGGTTGACAAAAGAGGCATGTTGAAGCAGAGTCAAGCAGAGCACAGATTACGGAGTAGCATGCTTCAGTACGCCTACAGACGGATATAGACAGATCCGTGGGATCCATGGTCGCAACAGTCTTGGGTTGTGAGATGGTGAGATTTGCTCAGCGCTAGTTGGCTATTTTAGTGCAAGAGTTACAGCAGTATCCGTGAGTAGTTAGTTGAGTGCTTGGGGGTCTCATGTATGTGCAATGTGCGAAAGCGATGGCTAATATGCCGAAGCCGAAACCCTGACCAAGGAGAAATAGATCTAACAACCAGCCGATATTCCGATGGGGACAGTTAAATAGGCTATGGGACACCGCTAATCCGTATGTGAGGCGGTAAATATTCGTCAAAGTGGGATAGAGGGGAACAAGCAATTACAAGTGGGTCTTGTTCTTGAAGCTCGACTGCCAACGAGAGAAGCGACGGGGAATTCTCAAGACAAAATTCAAGACACGGGGATTTCGACTCGGACTTGGCAAGGATTTGGCGGTGACGACTCACCATGCCGTCCGCTGAAGAGCACAAGGTACGGATAAGAAGAGGAAGAAGAAGAGAAACAGTTAGGCACGCGCCATTCTCCGAGCTAATGCATCCTGGCTTGGTGGAAAGAAGCAAGTAAAGCCCACCTGACCGCCACAGCGATGGCGTGCGAACGAGGATGGCACGATGGGCAAGACTCGTGGATGGGCGAAACAAAGACGAGACAAGAGAGGCAATATGATCGAGTTGAATGGCAATCAACGGCCTCGTGCGGGGAGGGCTTGGCCTGTCATGACCCGATCGCTTTTTCGCCTTTTTAGTTGATGAGTTGATCAATTTACTACATCCGTAGTTAATTAGTTGATAAACTTTGGGCTAATAAAATGGAGCTGGTGGTGTGCTAATCCAAACATTGCCAAGCAACTACTCCGTACACCAGTAAACTCGGTAGTACAGATTAGTTGCGAAGAATATCGGTAGCGACGCCAAAATAATGACAGGGCTAATAAATAAATAGATAATCAACGTTAAAAGTGCCTGGCGAAATTATAATTAATAATGGTCCCCATCTGGAGAGCCAAATCACGCGGTAAAGGGGTTTGTGATGACATCTCAGACGGCAAGGCCCATCTTGGCAGACAAAACGTGGGCAAAAATGAAGCCACCAAGCCAATAAAGCCCTCTCAACTCGGTCGCTAGCGCAAGCCTTCACAGCTGCCCACACTGCCCCCACCGCAACGGAGATGGCTTGGCTTCGTCTGCGGGGAAACTATGGTCAGGTCAGCTGGACCAGCCATCATGTCAGGGCCAGGAACCAGAGGGCAACACCAGGCTCAAAGCAGGCAAGCCTCGTGGTGCCTGACAACAAGGTTGGGCAATTGGGCTATAATAATTTCATGTCGATGCTATTTTCCATGATTTGATTGCGAGGCGAGGCAAGAATCGTGAAAACGACAGATCGACTTTGACACGGGGCAGTGATGCAACACTTGGCCTAACTATTGCGGAGTAATACTGTAGTTGACTACTCCGTATGGAGGTATGCGATAGCGATGGCAACGCCTCGCAAGCCGAATACTGGGTCCTATTTTTGTACTGTATATGCGAGACGGGAAAGCCCACTGCTCAAAGCCCAACTTGGCAACTGGCATCAGGTGCGGGGTCATGAGAGAGAGAGATGGGCTGCCCGACGCCATGTACGTCGTTATTTGATAACGGTGATGAGACAGAGCCGCAGCACTAATTATGGCAGCACTGTTTGTGTGCAGCACTGTTTGTGACGACACAAAGGCATCTCACCCTCCCTTGCGTAAGCCTCAGACCATGCATGTACATTGGGACGTAGAAGCCTACGAGGAGTTTCTGTGAGCATACCGAGTACTGTACCACACGAACTTTTTTTTCCGCATTCGAACAAGTCATGCACCAACTAGTTGCGCTCTGTGAATCGTGATGCACTCAACCACTCGATGGAAGGTTAGCTGAAGCTGATCTCAACCGTGCGCGCAAATCTCCTAGCGGCGTTGACAAGCCAATATTAATCAAAAATAGCCCACGGCCATGGTGCGATTCATCTCCTGTTTGAAAAGACTGCAATAGGCAACCAAATGTCACAGACAAATTTTTTTTTCCTTTGCTTTTTCCCTTTTTTTTTCACCGCGTCTGCTTTATCGCCGCAATCCCAGTAGAGCTGGAGCTAATTTTGCACCACTGGGCCAATGGCTGCATTCGTATCGTGCTGGCTGACAAGTTATTAAAGTCTGTGCAAAAAGAAAAAAAAAGAGAGAAAAAGAGGGGACATAGACGGCTTGCGTGGATCCCATGACGATGATGGTGCGCAAGCCCCAGGGCAGGAAGGCAACGCGGGCAACTTGATGGCCGCTCGTTTTCACGGACAGCTAGTGCTCAGTTTACGAGTTGAGAGGAGAGATGCACTCATCATCAGCCCTTTTACGACATTGGTGTCGATCAAGTCTTGGTCGCCTCATCATGGCTTGCGTCAGCCGCAAGCTGTGACTGATTTGCGAGAAAGATGCTCGTGTACCTTTGACTAGTGAGGTGCGCTAACGTCGGGAGGGTGTGCGAGTAACTCGTAAGCAAGCCGAAAGCAGGCTCAAGTCTTGGGAAGCACTTGTTTTTGGTTCAGAAAAAGGTATTGGTGAATGGGCTCGTTGGAATCACGAAAGATTGGCGGTTTCGAGATGGAACTTTTGGGACCAATCACGTTGATTGGGTGTCAAGTCTTGTTCCTGCCTGGGGATCCAGAGATGTGCAGAGTCGCCGCGTGGTTGCGTGCCGAACAAGTCGTTGGCCAGCTGCAGATCAACGTCATACATGTATTTAAACTTCATCCCTTCAATACACAGCCATCTCAACATTGGCGCATTCATCGGCCAGCGGCCGGGGGATGAGCAGTCTAATTGCAGCAACCGCAATTTCGCCCTCGGAGAAAAATTGGGATCCAAGAAAAATCAACATCCGAGACGAGTTGGATAGACAAAGACTCTTTAGCCTTAATCCAGGAAAAAATTTCAGCTACATACCAACTCCCGCTATTTGTGTAAATGCTGTATGTGCTTCGCTCATTTCCGGGCTGCTCGGAGGTGCCTCGGAATCAAGGTAAGAGAGTTTGTGAATTCTCGAACAAAACGAGACATGATTTTCTTCCATGTCATACGTTGTGCTTATGGTAGCGGAACTAATCCATGTGAAACAGATGAGAATGCATTAGACGACTGCGTCCTTCATGGAGCGTGAAGCGGGAGAACGTTCTCGTCCCCGAATGATTATTGAAAGAGTATTAGATGCAACCACTTTAAATTACTACTTTACACGCAGTGCGATATGTTTCGGAGGGAAATTTTGGTGCGCATCGTCAGGTACAAGCCAGGAACGGAACGAGAGTCAGACACTGTGGAACTTGGCCGAGGCCGAAAGAAGCAATGCGAAAAGAGGCTGCGGCAATGCCTACGGCTGAAGTGTCAGAGTCATTGGTGAGCATGGCGGAAATGAATACGCAACAACCAAGAGCATTTTCTATTCTGCTTTCTTCTTGCTTGATGAGAGAAGGAGCCGCACGTCATGGTACTGGGTATGATCGTATTATTGAGGCCACTTTCACGATATAACCGGGCATAGTGACAAAAACCAAAAAAAAGTTTAATACTTTTTCTCAGTGGAAAAAGAGTACAAGGGCAACAAGGGCCAAGAAAACGAACTCCTGGGAGATAATCCACCCACACCCCCACCCCACCGCATCGCCCTAAAACAAAGCCCACTCTTTCGTTTTGCCAGCTGGGCAGCACCTTGTTGCCGGTTGCCAGTTGCCCAGCAAACATCGCCGAAGCCGGCAAAACGCCGCAACTGGCGGACCGCCAGCCAGCAGCCAGCTGCCAGAGTGTGGCAGCACACTCCCCACACACCCCCTCAAACCCCTGCTGGCAGGCGAGTCCGATTCCACACTGCAGGTGCCTGCCTGCCTGCCTGCCAGCCTGCTTGTCTTGCTGCCCTGCTGACCGCCGCGGAGCTGCTCACTTGCCAATTGCTTGCAGTATGACTGATAATTACCTAGTGCCAGCCTAGCCCAGAGCCGGCCTTGCCCAGCTGCGCAGCCCCTCCCGCCTACGGCCACGAGCCATCGTCATCCTTCTCCACTTCATCCACACCCCTCTGCGCCGCTGCCCACACTTCCTCGTACTCTGGAAAAAGACAGACAGACACCACGCACGCAGCCCCAACACATATATGTAATCCTGCCCGCCCGCCTCATCCGCCGTCCATTCCTCCAACTCGATTATTATATCCAGCCATCACCAGCTTTTGATACCACTCGGCGTATAACGAAGCATCACCGCGTTGCTCTCATCACTCATTAACCAATACCGTACCGCCGGTTCAACAACCGCCACTACAAGTGTCTACCACTTACAACACTCGAACGTCATCACCACCTCTGGATTCAGTCGAACCTCTCGCAGCCGACTGATCCGTCGATACTACGGCCATCCACCAAGTAGCTCGGTATATATATCTTGATATATATACACGAGCTTCTTACCATTGCCTTTCAAGCACACAATACAACAAAACCCATATACACAATGCACGTTCTCAACGGCTTCAGCACGAGGCGCAAGTCGCCCAAGCCTAGGGACCTGCACATTCGCAAGATTTCCTTTTCTGGCTGCTCGCTCTCTTCCGGCCGCTCCATCGACTCTACCTCGACAACCTCGACAACCCGCGGTCCCAGCCACCACCGCTCCGACAGCGATGCCAGCTACGACCCTCTCCGCCTGCACCCCATTGTCCAGCCGCCGCCGCGGCTTCACGAGCGTGCCTACATTCCTTCACCCAGACGCCGCCAAGACGACTCTCCCCGCACATTCTTCCACGACGCTGGCAACAACAGCGGCAGCGCGTGGTCAGGGTACGGCGTCAGCGTCTTCGAGTACGACGACAGCGACACCGAGGTCGATGAGGAGGAGGACGCCGCCGTCATTGAACAGGTGCAAAGCAACAGCATGCCACCCATGACAACGCCCCTTGACCATGACGACGCCGGCGATGCGTCAGACGACGACGACTACTTCTTCATGAAGACGTTGGCCAAGCGCCCGCAAATGCCGCGCTCGCACTGGTCCGAGTCCACCATCCAGACCCTCGCCCAGCTCACACCCGCCGCGAGCAGCACCATTGCTACGCCGGCCGAGCGGCTCGAGGATCCCATTGAGCAGGCCCGCATGATGCTGCCCAACCTTAGCCGAAAGCACGATACCGTTCCAGCCCGTCCGCGCATGAGGGCCATGGACAGCGTCGAGCAGCTCGTCAAGCGTGGCGGCTGGAAGCGCAAGGCTATTGTCATGGACAAGCAGGAGAACATTGCTCCAACCGAGATCTAATTTGTTCTCTCATATACAACAACACAGCACTCGCAACCCCACATCTCTACACATTCAACTCAGTCATACAACACTACTCTCCTTGACGATGTCATCACTTTTTCTTTTTTAAATGCCTTGCAATTCACTAGCATGTTTTGGGACACGATATACACCACACTGGCGCATTTATACCAATTTTTTGTTATTTATCGGGAATCAGGAATTTGACGGCTGTTTATTACAGACATCGGGACCAGCACCAATATGCTGAGATTATTGTTATACTCTTCATTACTACCTAGTTTACTAGTCTTTTGGTTAGCAGGGCAGTGAGCCTTTGCAACCACTTCGATACCAGCGCGCCAGAGGCCCGCCGCAGCAACAATGCTACACCTTTTTTTTCCTCGTCGGATCATATTTTTCCTTTTTGCTTCACTCAACGTGCAATCTCGCTAATCAGCCACCGTGAATCGCGCCCTTCAGCCTAACTTACAAAAACCAAGCCATAGCCAATAGTTGACTGCAAAGACCCTTGTCCAGCTGTGGATAATCACGTTCCCCAACAGTCTACAAGATTAAATCGTGCGCCCTTTTTTGACCCTTTGGGTTGGGCGCCTGTGGAGTCGTGTAATTTCGCCTTGTCCGCCAAAAAAAAAAAAAAAAAAAAAAACAGTTGCACATTCTCCAAGCGCTAATTGATCAGTTTGGAGATTTCTTTCTTCTGCTTTTGCAGGGTCTTGTAGGGCGAGTATACCAGTACTGTGTTCCAAATCGGGCTCGCAAGAATTACTTGAGTATCTGATCATTTGCGTACTCTGTATCTGTAGATTTGTCACCATCCTTGCTTCATTTTTATTCTAGCAGTAATTGATGGCTTGATACTTTTTTTACTAATTTCCCAACAGTTGCTCAAATTGAACATATTATGACTGCCCGAAATTGACATGAACTTGTGCGACTCATGTCAAAGGGTTCAACCAAACCCGTTCTCCGCGGGGCCGCCCCAAACCCGAACTTATTCACGCAAAAATTCTCGTACTCGGGCGCGCCACGGCGTGCAAAAATAGATTGATGATGCTCGTGCGGGACCCTGTTCCGGCCCCCAACCCGGCGTATCGCGCCACAAGGTGAAATTCTGCAGCCTCGCGCCACGTTGCCATTACGAAACACGAAAGAGGTAACAAATTCAGCCGAAATCGATACTATGCCAAGAGAATATGTTGGTCCATTTACGGCAATTGTTTCACAAAGAAGAAATCCTGCTTCTTCTTCTTCTTCTTCTTCTTCTTCTTCTTCTTCTTCTTTTTCCACTTCTGACTTTCTCTTGCAGGCCACTAATGTTGGGGTGCTGTCGCTGACATGCTCTACTGGTTTAACAAAGCACAACCATGCAAAAAAAAAAGCGTGATTCCGCACTTGCCGCAGTACCTGAGGCCCCCCACTCATCCGCATTCCAAATCGGTGGCACAATGTCTTGAACATTGTGAATAAATTAATTTCCAGGGGTATGCCTCATTCTTCGCAGCATGTCCGAGGAGAAAAAGCAAAAAAGAAACGTAATTTGCTTTTTTTTTTGTGTCACGACGCGCCATTATTCTTCGTTTGAGCTAAACGAAGACCCCTGCATGCGTGGTACCAGTCAGCTGGTACACTTCCGCGCACATCGCAGGCTTGTTAACATTGCAAGTTTCTGTGATCGCGGGGTGCCACACGCCCTCTTGCTTGGCAAGCAGGGAAACAACAACAGCAACGACAACAACTCGGCGAGCGGCCGAAGCCGTCCCCTGCCTGCCCCCGGGGCAGTGCTGGGCGATTTTTCTTGCCGGTTTCATCCTCCCCCCTCAGCCGGCGACATGGGTCCGGGGAATGGGACGTTTTCTTCTCCTTCTTCTTCTTCCATCGAAATCCTGCCGGCGCCCTCTGCCGATACCCCCCTCATCCAACTTCTAGACCATTTGACTGTATTGCGCTTGCTTACATCGGTTGTCAGCTCAACCAGCTTCTTCTCGCCACTTCCGTCGAGGCTGAGACCTTTTTTCAGTTTGTCATATTTTGCCCCGACTTGATTCATGTCTTTCAGCCTCAAACGGGTGGCTTTTGTGTCTCGGTGGCATTCCGTCTTGCACAATACAACCTCCGACACAACACTTGAACGTTTGACAGGCAAGCAAGGAAGCAAGGGGGCGAGCCTCGACAGTGAAACTTTGCCATGACGGTGCCGTCTGATGTCTGTTCTGTAAAGTATTGGGTAATGGATGATACTGTTCTTGAGCAAAGGCATCTCGTCATACTCTGCATCGTAACATGCGCGCTGGAGCTTCGAGAATCGAACAAGATGTAGACGCCAACTCATTCATTGTGCTGAACAGATGTCAAAGATTGTGCAAACCATGTCTTCATGATAATCCGCCTAGTTTCACGGAATACCATCATTATTGGACCAACATCCACTCCCGTAGGGACAACTACTCGCTCTCATCCAAAGCGATACGGTCAAGGAACTTAAACGTCGCCAGCCCCTCCTGGACATTCTTCACCATGGACTTGACATCACTGCCTACATAGACACCAGGCCCAGCCTTGATGCCCGTCCGGTCAATGGCCTCCTTGCCCGATCCCAAAAACCCAACCGGCTTGCCCCAGTGAAAGCTGTCCGTCACAATCTGGCTCGGCCTCCCCGGCGGGTAATACGTCGACCTCGCGGCGGCCCCCGCCTCAAACAGCGCCGCCGTGCCGTCCGCCACAACCACGGCATCAAACACAGTCGCGTCCGTCGCCGCCAGCGTCCTGTCCACGCCCTCGACCGTCCTCTCCCCGACCGTGCTCGCAAACACCTTGGCGCCCCGAAGGCCATCCCTGACCGCCTGGCCCTGCGCGACCGACGCGCCGGACTCGCTGTCGACGAGCACGCCCACGCGCAGCCCGGCAATCGTGGGCAGGGCCGCTCCGTACGCCGACATATGCGCCGTCGTGTTGTCGTGGTAGTAATGCTCGTCGGGCGGCAGCGGCGGGTCCTCGGTGCCGAGGGCCCGGCCCACGCGCCGCGCAATGTCGTGGCTAATCTTGTTGAGCTGCTCGAGGACGTTTTTGAGGATGCCGGGCCGCAGCACGCTCAGCTCGAGCCGCAACACGTCAATGAGCATCTGCTGCTCCGCCTTACCAAGCGAGTTGTAAAAGAGCCGCGGCTGGCTCCAGTGGTCGGCAAAGGTCGCGGAGCGCCGCCGCCCGAGGTGCCCCGAGGCTTGGCGGCCCGGCGCGGTGAAGAAACCACGGCCGGTCGACTGGACCGCCTGCTGGGGGAAGCCGTTGTTGAGGGTGTTTGGTGAGTCTGTGTGCGCAAGGGACGAGTCAGCAAAGCTCCACGTTGTGGTGAATGGGCAAGGGAGAGGAAGGCTGTACAGGGGGCGGCGTTCTTGTGAATAAAGACTTGGCCGGCGCCGTCGCGGTTGTTGTTGCGCACCCGTGCAATCGGCCGATTGATGGGAAGCTGCTCAAAGTTGGGACCGCCGTGGCGGTTAATCTGCGTGTCCAGGTACGAGAAGATGCGGCCTTGGAGAAGCGGATCATTCGAGAAATCGACACCACGAACAATGTGTCCAGGTTGAAACTGCAAAGAGTCAGCCAGAGCATTTTCGCTCGCGTTTGTGCTTACACGTACCATGACTTGCTCTGTTTCAGCAAAGTAATTGGCTGGGTTGGCATCCAGTCTCATCACGCCAAGAGGCTGCAAGGGAGCCAGCTCTTCGGGCAGAATCTTTGTGGGATCCAGCAAATCAAACCCAAAGGCAAGTGCCTTGTCCTCGTCAACAATCTGAATGTTGAGCTCCCATTCGGGATAGTATCCTGCCTCGATGGCATCGTAGAGATCCTGTCGGTGAAAGTCGGCGCCTTTGCCGCTGATGTGCTGCGACTCTTCCTGGTAGAGCGATGCCAGGCCCTGCTTCGATCGCCAATGCCATTTGACCAGCTTTGAATCGCCCTTGTCCGTCACAAGACGGTATGTATGTACACCAAAACCATCCTCAACCCCCCAAAAAGTTAGTTCTTGGGAATAGCAGTTGTGATGGTGCTGAGCGGGGTGACATACCATGTGTCGAAAGCTCCTCGGAACACCATGGCCAGACAATGCCCAAAAGACGGCATGCAGCGCAGTTGTCTGCTGGCTGAAAAAGTCCCAGGCAGTATCGTGTGCGGTGGACGCCTGCGGAATCTCATTTTTGGACTCGGGTTTCAGAGCGTGAACGAGGTCGGGGAACTGAATGGCGTCTTGGATAAAGAAGACTGGCGCATTGTTCCCGACAATGTCAAAGTTGCCTTCATCGGTATAGCTAGAAGGACACTTGCGTCAGTCCGGGGCCGCAGCTTTTATTGGCGCGTGGCACCCAGAGCGCACAACTTACAATCGTGTAGCAAAGCCGCGAATGTCTCGCGCCGTGTCCGTGCTGCCTCGCGATCCCAACACGGTCGAAAAGCGAACAAACATGGGCGTCTTCTTGCCCTTGGCGCCGAGAAACGACGCGGCCGTAATGTTGCCAAAGTCGTCGTAGCTTGTAAAGGTTCCGTATGCGCCAGCGCCGCGGGCATGGACGGCTCGTTCGGGCACCTACAATGCATCATCAGCGAAAGAATCTCCATTGTGTTTTGCAATGGCCGCCTGGAAAGCACTTGCACGCTCATGGTCAAAGTGAGTAATCTTCTGGCGAAAGATAAAGTCCTCGAGCAATGTCGGGCCCCGGTCGCCAGCCTTTAGGCTTTCCTGATCGCTGAAAGGGCCGCCAACGTCAGAGGTTAGGAAGCCAGAAGAGTCATCCAGCTCGTAGCCTTGAATGTGGCCTCGCGAGCCACCTCTGTTGGTAGCATCGGCCGACTCATCTCTTTTCGACAAATACGCAGGATTCGCATATGGGCATTGAGCGCTCACGAGACCAATTGCACATAGAGCGCCGACGATGGCAGTCAGTTGCACCATGATTTCTAATGAAATGGTGGTGGTTAGAAGCTACGAGTGCTCACCTCACGCAACAGCTCTCAAAGGTTGAATTGTATCATGAGCCATGCCTTTTATAGTTCATTTACTTTGACGAGGACGGGAGGTAGGTTGCACCAAACCCCCCTCAGCTGCCACGACTCATTTAATTTCAATTGTCTTGCTTCGCCAATCCGGCAGCCGGAGAATCTATTCCATACCCGGACCTCTTTGAATCAGCGATCATCCCGTGGGGTAACTATGCTGTAACCTGTAGTGTGGTTGCAGTTGCATATTGCAGAGACATGAGTGTCCGTGGGGCTGCTTGGCTGCATCAAGACCCTGGGTTACTTTGCTTAGGCCTGAAGATTGGCCAGGGCATAAATAGCTCATGAACAACTCTTCGAGTCTCGGAATAATCTGTAGGATATTTGTACATGCAACACAAAGTTCTGGTATTGAGCTTCAAGATAAAAAGAGACAGGTTCAGGCTGCTCCTATGCCCGGGAAGATGTATGCAAGTCGCACCAAGGTGTAGATAAAGTGGAAAAATAACATCATGTGTCAACGTCGCAAAATTTCTGCACAGTTAGTGTCTTGATTCAATAGTGTAAATATGCCAAGACGAACGAATTGAGATAGACAACATCTCTGCCAATATAGAGCTCTTGGCATCATCACGGCTGATGCATGCCTGCGTCCGTTCAAGCTAGCGCCAGCCAGTCTTGTAAGAACAATCTAGGTACCTGCTGCCCATGTTCATCAACTCCTAGGTAGCTCTCAGCGCCCTCTTGCTCATCCCCAGCACAGTAATACCCGGCTTTCGATCCGCTCTGGCCTGCATGGCACGCACCAATCACGAGCAACGTATTGGCAACCTCTGCCGAGGTGGTCGTTTAAGAGAGCGACAACATTTCGTGGCCGACTGCCGACTTTTTAGGGACGCACTCTCGTGTAATGGTAGTGGTAATTGTTTGCCAAGAGGGCAAAACGGCTCGGCAGCAGCTTTCTGCATGTTGAGGCTGGCATGTCTGACCAGCTCGAAAGATTCGCGTGCGGCCACTGGCAGCAGAGGATGAGAAGTGACACCTGGGAGAGACTGTGTGACAAATAACTTTGTCGGCCGTTATCACACATCTGGGTCCGGGAGAGGGATTCAATATTTGCCTTTTGTCTTTCCGACGGGAGCACCACCAGAAATCCTTCAAGGTTTCCCCGCAAAGGCTCGCCTGTGTACAAAGTAATTCCGTTGGCCAGCTGATGAGTCAGTGAATGTGTCTTTAGCATATCATGCATACCTACTGTACGGTGTACCTGTCCCTCCCAGGATATATTTACTGCCCAAATGCAGACAACAGCAACCATGGCTTGGCGCATGGCACAATTTATTTCCGCCGGCATCGCCCTCAGCTTCCAATTTGAGCGCATCGAGGCAAACTTGTTAAACTGAAATCGTTGCATCCTATATTCGTAAACCATCACATTCCCGATAGCCCGTATCCAACATCAGTAAATTCATCCATAATATGTGCACATAGTCAGAAGACCACAAAGTTTGTTCCCGTCATGACACATCTAGTACCAAATACGCTTAGACCATGGCACCGGCCCGTCACTGACAGAGAGGCGCTTCAATTCATCCCTAATCATTTGGCGGCGCTCCACTGCATCGACGGGCACTTTGCTCTTTGCCCAGGGGTCTGGGTTCTCCACCGCCCACGACTGCTGCGTCGTCTTGCTCTGGATATCCTGCAGCATCTTTCGCTGCTGCTGCGTCGCCTTGTTCAGTTCCTCTTCCTGGCTGGCGCGCGTCTCGTCGGCGAGCTCCGGCTGCGGCTCCTCCGGGTTCGTCGACTCGCGGACCTCGATGTGCTGTCGCTGCAGCCGAGCCTCCTCCTTTGCCTCGCTCTCGTAAAAGACAATGGAGCCGTCCTCGAGCTCTGTGATGCGCGCCTTGAAGCGCTCCGGTAGATGCGGCTTCGTCACGGGCCGGTGCCGTGGTCGGATTGCTTCGCGCAAATCGTTGACTGTGCGTTGCTGGATCACATAGCCGCTAAGGAAAAGCGCCAAAGTGCACAAGAATACTGCAAAGCACAGCGGGTTAGTAGGCCTGTTTGTTACATACCCGTACCGAAGCCCTTGCTTCCGTGCCGCCGGTATGCGGTTGGAGCGAATGCGACTCACTGACAATGCCTGTCAAGAAGATGGAGACTTGAGACGAAGTAAGTAGGACTCTCTTCATCGTGTTATGTAGGCGCGAGATCAACAGAAATTCCAAGTCAAGATCGATCGAAATAATAGAATTGCAAACTTGTTAAATAATAAATGCATAGATCGACTCATGTCTGTCCATATTCCTTGGACAACTCCCAACCTAGTGGCGTCACTGCCCCCCGTTGGCACAGCAACAATCTAATCTTACCCAGCGCAACTTTTCTAAAGTGCATCCAAACCTCACCTCATTGAGCGCGTCGCGATTGCAATTTTAATCTAGCCAAAACGCAGCCCAAGTCGACACGCTGCAAAACCTGCGGCCCGCAAACTCGCTCCGACATGTCAAAACCCGATACGATCCAGGCCGATGCGCGGCGCTTCCTCGACGAGCGCGGCAGCAACGTCGGCCTCGCGCCCAACGGCCTGAACCCCGCCAACATTATGGAAAAGGCCGTCAAGGACCGCATCACCGACAGCTACTTTTACAAGGAGCAGTGCTTCGCGCTCAACGAGGCCGACATTGTCGACCGCGTCGTCGAGCACGTGCGCTTCATCGGCGGCACGTCGGGCACGACGCAGAAGCCGAGCCCGTTTCTGTGCCTGGCGTTTAAGCTGCTGGAGCTGTCGCCGTCCGACGCCGTACTGGCCGAGTACCTCGCGTACGGCGGCGAGCACTTCAAGTACCTGCGCGCGCTCGCCTGCTTCTATCTGCGCCTCACGCGCCAGGCCAAGGACGTGTACGAGACGCTGGAGCCCTTCCTCGCGGACCGTCGCAAGCTGCGCCGCAAGGGCCGCGAGCGCACGACGCTGACGTACATGGACGAGTTTGTGGATGAATTGCTGACAAAGGACCGCGTGTGCGCGACGAGCTTGTGGAAGATGCCGAAGCGCGAGATTTTGGAGGACTTGGAGGTGCTGGAGCCGCGCGTCAGCCCCCTCGGTGACTTGGAAGACTTGCTCGAAGAGGAAGATGACGGGGGCGAGGACGAGGGCAGGACTTCAGAAAATGACAGGAATGGTCGCGAGGAATCGGGTGAAATATCGGATCGCGACGGCATGGACATTGACAGGGAGGATCGCAGAAGCGACAGCCGAAGCCCCTGAAAAGGGCGCACGCATTCTACACGCCAACAAGCACATACACAAATGTTCCTGCACTAGAATCATCTCGCACATAATTGGCCTCAGAATATCAGAAACTGGGCGACGAAGTGGTTCAAGGACAAGAGGACGGGTGGCCGTAGCCAACTGCTACAGACCCCGCGGCATGCCAGAGCAAACATCGAAACAGATTCAGTCTCTGAGAATATGTGAGCTCCTCTCGCGAGCTTTTCACATTTGAAGGATATATACAATATAATATACACGCTCAATCAAGAGCTCATCACCTCCTTTAATTTGCTTGCCATGGTCAACAACCTTTGGTCATCCCAGTACTGCGCAATCAGCTGCATGCCAACAGGCAAACGACTCTGCTCGGGCCATACCGGCACACTGACAGCAGGCAAGCCGGCCAAGCTGGCAGGTACAGTAAAAACATCATTCGTGTATGCATCAACGCTGCTCTTTGTCTCTAGATCCTTCAGCTCGGGGGGGAATGATGGGGCGGTAGGACAGAGGAGAAAGTCGACTTGCACAGGTCCTCGTTTGTCTGCAAGCTCCAGGTCGGCGGACATCTCACTGAGATCAAACTGACGTGGCTCATACAGAGGGTTCTCGAGGCCGAATATCTTGTCGAAATCTTGCTGCACACGCCGACGGACCTTTTGCGCTTGTATAAAGTAGTTGTCAATCGCTTCTGAGCTCAAGCTATATGTGCCGAGAAGGATGCGGCGCTTCACTTCCTCCCCAAACCCTGATCCGCGAGCTTCGGAGTAGAGTGTGTCGCCTGCGGCGTCTCCATTCTCACCGCGCACTCCGTACCGCACGCCGTCGTATTTGGCCAAGTTTGACGATGCTTCGGCCGGAGCGAGGACGTAGTAGGCACAGAGAGCTTCCTTGGTAGATGGAAGTGACACAGACACTATCCGAGCACCTTGAGCTTCTAATTTGGCAGCCGTGGATGCCCAAGCTTCGCGAACTGCAGGATCAAGTTCTTCTATGTTGTATTCCGCCGGGATGCCAATTGTAACATCACGCAGCGGAGGCAGCTGAGAGGGCAATGCCTTGGCGCACCTTTGCCTCGTCTTTGAACTTAATGATGTAGGATCATTCGGGTCGTGCTCCATATGAAGGCCTGTGTTGAAGACAACATCCTGTATCGCGGTTACGTCGTTGGCCAGAATGCCGACAGTGTCCAGTGAATTCGCATATGGGACCACCCCGAACCTCGACAGCAGACCATAGCTGGGTTTGTATCCTACCACCCCTGTATAGGCGGCTGGTAATCTGACAGAGCCGCCTGTATCTGTGCCCAACGCAATATCTGCGTCGCCGAGCTGCACTGCGACGGCGCTCCCACCAGAGCTACCCCCGGCGGATAGCCGTTCGCCTTCCGAAAGCGGGTTGAGGACTGCTCCGTGCACAGAGTTCGTCGAATACGACCCCATACCGAATTCGTCCATGTTTGTTTTCCCGACGACACTGGCGCCTCGGGCGCGGAGCTGCTTCACAATGGTCGCCTCGAAGGGTGAAGCATGCGTACCAAGTATGCCAGAGGCGCATTGCGTTGGGAGACCGGTCGTCGCGATGTTGTCTTTGACAGCTAGTCGGAGTTTCGTATTGGTCTGATTCGATGTCGTATCATCTATGCAATACTTGTCAGCAATGGCTTTGTAGCTTATGGGCTCTGCAGCGTACTAAGGGAAACAAAGTGGTTGCAGGCGCTCGGCTGCACAGCTCGTGACGACGCAATGGAGCGTCGCAGGTTCGGTGACTTGGCTAATAATCTTCCCCTTCCACTCACGGGCCATTTTGCCAAGCGGCGCAGCGTTGCTACCGTCATAATTGTCCTGCGACCGTTGGCTTCGAAAGAGTTCAGTCTGCTGCGACGCCCTTTGCAGCAGAATCTCTCAAGTTCCGCTGTGGTGCGGAACTCCACTGCCACGTGCCACACCGCACAGTTCTGAGCGATCGGAACTCTACGTTTAGGCTTGACCAACTGAACCTTACTGCTACAATCGCAACATGGGGGACTTGAAACGGGCATCTAGGTAGACCGCCATAGTAGGTACATGTTGGTGTTCTGTCACGAACGCCTCGCCAATTACACTTTTTTGTGCACAAGCCACAACGGAGAATTCACAAATGCATGTCTTCTTTCATGAACCTTCTATTCCTCCAGTTCTCCCCGGACTCCGTTCCATATAAAGCACACATGGCGCTCAGCACTCACCAAGCAAGCGCCCACACAAAATATAAACACTACCCGCAATCGCATAATGGAGAGCACATATGAAAACAAGATCAAGCTCGTCTTCGCCGCCATCACCGTTCTCATGCAACCATGTGTCTGGCTTGAGTCCCTCTGCCTGTACCTTCTCGGCATCAACGACGCCACCACGTTTCGCGTGTTTCCCTCCCAAGATGCACACCCCGAATACCCCGCGATCCTCCCCAATGGTTTAGCCTTCATTCACATCCTCTTGATCCCGAACCTCGTGTGGGTAGAGAACGACCCTGGAAGCGGCACGCTGGTGGCCAAGCTGGTCGCGCCTTTGACTAGGTGGTGCAGTCGTCGTGTGCGATGGCTACTGATGCTGCCGCGGGTCTGGCTGTATTTGGCTCTGTTCAATTACCATATGGTGTCTTTTCTTAAGGACCCGAACCGAATTATTGGTATTGCTCTCAAGCTGGGGTTTTCCTTGTGGATTCTGTGAGGATCTTGGTATGTACTTGTTTAAGCCTCCCATTATTGTAGGGAAATGATAGTTATTCTCGGTCTCCGCTAATGAATACCCTGCCAACGAAATTGAAGCTAACTAGACTTGCTGCGACCATGAAACTTGACAGATAGAGCCTCGGCGCTAGTTATAATGAGTACCCTTTTGCCAGCACGACAAGTTCCGGCTAACTCTGTGTGTAAGAACCTCTTATTATATATAAAATACTAAGCTAAGATAATAAAAATACTTATAAAAGATTTTTTATATATTATTATATATTAATTTATTATTAAATATAAAAATACTAGTTACTTTTTACTTTTTAACTTACTAGACTATAAATCTATTATA